>VZTG01004390.1:4804-276093 GCA_013397845.1 Melanocharis versteri | reverse complement strand
GCTCGCCCCCGTGGCGCCGTCCCCGCCCGGCGAGACTCGTCCCGTCAGGCCAGGCCCGGGCGCCGGGGCCCGGTGGGCTGTGGAGCCCCGGAGCCCCGCGCGGAGCCCCCGGCCCAGCCCGCGCTGTGGCCCTGGTCGGGCAGGCCCTGGGTTTGAGGGTCGCGGCCCTGGATGTGCCATCTCTGGGTGCCCCCATCCAGCTCCGTGGGGCTGCTGTTAGCTGTGCTGCTCCTAGGGATCCTTTTTCTTATTATTCTTAATGTATATTGTAGTAAATAACCCCACCTCTGTCTAATAAGACCTGCAACAGTCGAATGTTAATATCTGGGACTTAATTGGTATCCAGCAGCTGTATGGAACAGTATTAACACTGGAACTTAGCCTGCATATTTTCAGGAATATGTGGAGCTAGATCTAAGTAAATGGACTTTTTTCTTTGTGTCAGTCAATGAAACATTTTGTCCCCCCTTCAGATTAGTTCTTTTGGAGAGTAAACATTTGGAGAGGAAAATGACATCGATTATCAAGTTGACTACGCTCTCGGGGGTGCAGGAGGAATCTGCCCTTTGCTATCTGTTGCAAGTAGATGAGTTTCGTTTTCTTTTGGACTGTGGCTGGGATGAAAACTTTTCTATGGATATTATTGATTCTCTGAGGAAGTAAGTAGTTCAGTTCATACACCTTTATTTAAAATAGGTCTTGGTCTGTCTTGAAAGTTTTCAAAATTCCATACGGTGGTATAATGTATGGTGTTGCTAAATGCAAAATTGTTCTTTGGTTTTTTTATGTTGTTTTGTGTATGTTTTATGTGAAGAGAATCACACTGCTGAAACATTTCCCACAAAAACTTGGGATTTTTTCATGTCAGTCCAGTGAGTTGTGTCTCTTAGCTGTAATTCTCAAGCTGTTCTGTGTTTGTTTTGGCTTTGATAATTTGTTTTTTTTTATTGTCATAAATGTGACACAGTTTAGGGGAGACTGACCTTGAGTCTCAACTAATTTAGAACAGTTAACTAAGTTTTAAATGGGAGAGGAAGCCTTCCTGTATGTAGGCTGAATACAAAGCAGTCCAACTCTGGCCTCTTGTTCCAAGTTGAATAGACCGTCAGGAAAACACCTTCTGTCAGGACACCAGCCCTGCAAAGGGAAAAAAGCCCTGAAAACCAAACTCTGTCTAGACTTTAATACTGCACTTCTGCAGGTGTACAGCGAGGAGCTGTGCTGGTTGCCAAGTTAGGACTGAAACACGGAAATTTGGGAAAGAAACAAAGCTTTTTGATACTAGTTTTATAGCATTGACACATTTGCAGTGTTTGATATCTTTTAAGTGAGGATTGTTAGGTACTAAGGATAATTTATAAAAATTTTCAAGTGTCTTATCTGAGAAGCAATTAGATAAAATTCCATTTTTCATAACAGCCGTCAAGAAGTGTGTGCCCCACTTACCATGCAAGGGAACAAAAACCTGTCAGTCCAGCTTGTATTTTAATTTGTTACGTATGTTTTATGCCCTGAAGTTTTTCAATTATGATATGTAGAAACATTTTAGTCTGAGTTCTAATTTTATGCAACCCTTTGCAAGAATAAAAAATTGTGTTTAAAAGTAATAAAATCTCTCAAACTGATGTGCTACTTTTCTTAAATGGTATGTTTGATCTTTTCTATATTTAAAGAAATGTATTTTGATTTGTTCTTTATCAGTTTAAGGATTGTTGTCTCAGTTGGTCCTGTTACTTGGTCTTTCTCATCAGAAGAAAAGTTGTAGTCTGTTTTTAGGTGTATAGACAATTTGTAGCACATCTGTGCTGATCATATTTTTGGTCTCTCAGTTAATTTACTTTCTGGTGTCCACATGTATACTGAGGTCTTTTTCATCGAGAGTTTGATGTGAAACTTACATCTTCCAGATCTTAAAGTTGTGCTTTCTGAAATCACTTGTGTTTTTAAGTACTTGAACATTAGGATACACCTGTAAGTTTTAATTATGGTTTTTAAAACTGTCCCAAACCTTGAGGGGTTTAAGTTTCATTGTTTGACATTCAGACTGTCTATGTATTCTCAAAATAGCCCTAGCAAGAGATACACAAAACCATACAGAACTCCTTTCAATGGCTTTTGTTGGCCTTCTTTTTATAGGCATGTACACCAGGTTGATGCTGTTCTTCTTTCCCACCCTGACCCTCTACACCTTGGTGCACTTCCATATGCAGTTGGAAAAATGGGGTTGAACTGTGCCATTTATGCAACTATTCCTGTATATAAAATGGGACAGATGTTTATGTATGATCTCTACCAGGTATGTTTAAGTTGATACTTTCATACACAACATCTTCGGTATGGTTCAGTGTTTGAATGCTCTGTACCTTTTTGTTTGTTTTAGTCCCGCCATAATACTGAGGATTTCACACTCTTTACATTGGATGATGTAGATGCGGCCTTTGATAAGATACAACAGCTGAAGTTTTCTCAGATTGTGAACTTGAAAGGTACAGTTGACACCAAAGCCACAAAAAATTACTTCTAGTGAAAGACAACAGAGTAGTTAAGAGTTGAAGTAACTTTTTTAAAGGGAGTGTATTCTGAAATGTGTGTTTTGCAGTGGTGAGTTCATTAGCCCCATGTCAGTCTGTATCAATTACCTCAGCAATTTATCTAGAAATGGGAGGAATTTTCACTTAATGGTGAGGAGGTCATGCCAAAGAATGTTTAGATGTTTGTTTCTCTTTTGCTTTTTTGTAACTTTTATTGGAATTTACTTACATCTATTAAAAGCATTTACTTTCGTCTAGTGGCGGATACCTCAGAACTCTTCATAACCCGTAACACAAGGGAAAGCTTTCTAGAGCAGGTTGCAGAGACGAAGTTAGAGCATGTGCGTGATTTAATGGGGAGATCTTCGCTGACTCAGATCACACTCAGTAAAGCTTATTGCTGAGATCTGTGACAATCAGCGGGTTTCCACTCGTGTTGAATGTAAAGATCAGAATGAAATAAAAACTCTCTTCTTGAACAGAGACATGTACAAGCTGACCACCAGCAGTTTGTCTCTGAAGTTCAGTATTTTGCAGGTTCATGAGTAATGCTGCTGAAATACTTGCCTTCTTATTTGGAAAACAGAAATAGGATGTTGTCCTTGAAAGACTGTTGGCCCCTTTTTGAGATAGTTGTAGCAAGGTTATGTCTGTGGTGGCAATTTTTACATCTAAAGAGTAATTTTGGTGTACAACTTTTTTAAAACAACCAATTTCTTTTGTATTTATTGGAGGTGATTTAAAAAGACTCGATGGAGGCATTTAAGAAGATAATGTATGTTTAGTAGTTAATTATTACTGTGCACTTCATGCAGCAGAGTCAGTGAGTAATGGTCGTAGGTGGTCTCATTTTAATCTGACAAAGATACAAGCTGGTATCAATGACAGGGAGCAACAGTGCATTTAAAACATACATCAGGTGCTGAAAAGTTGTGTCGTCCCTGATCACAGCACATGAACACCTTTCCTGCTAGGGTTTGACTTGTGTGTTTGTAATTCTGGAAAGCTTCCAGATTGTATAAGTTATGTAAGTTTTCCTAAGTACCTCAAAAGTGAATGGTATAGTAAACATTTAGAGTTGCCCCAGAGAGGGTCCTGGCTTTCATCAGTGTGCTTGCTTTCTTGTGCTATGTTTTTTATATAATTTACTGTTGTTTATGTCTATAGTTACAGCAGCCCTGCAGTGCCTCTGAGTATCAGTGGAAGGTGGAGGGAAGAAGTGATCTTTGCTTTAGTTTCTTTATTCTGGAGGAAATATAAAAGCGAATTGCAAAATATTTTGACGTTATTGGTTAGATGGGAAGGGCAGATATTACTGCTTTTTCATACTTCATTTGACTTTTTTTCTCAGTAGTAATTTAGGCATTCAGTTGTTTAAGGTTACTATCTCTTGTTCAGAGTAATGGATTTTAATATGTGTAATCTACCTAAAATACTGAAAACCTTTGTAGGCAAAGGACATGGATTGTCAATCACACCGTTGCCAGCTGGTCACATGATAGGAGGCACAATTTGGAAGATTGTCAAGGATGGGGAGGAAGAAATTGTTTATGCCGTTGATTTCAACCACAAGAGGGAGATGTAAGTTCAACATAGTAATGTATAGTTCTTAGCTGTGTTAGGTGTGTATCATTTAGTGGGTGATAAAGAGGTGTGGAAGCAGAAGTGCATTTCCAGTTCTAATAAGACCACTAATTTCATTTGCATCCAGATTAATCAGTTTGAAGCAAGCATTAGCTCTGGGCTTCTTTATTCCATTCATTTTTATTTATTTGTAAATTTGAAGCAGGAAGCATTCAGCAGCTGAGGAGTTTGATTTCTGTACATGCAAATATCTGGAAGCTAGCTGTCTTATTTTTTCTCTTAAAGTAGAAATGCAGAAAAGTGAGATTTTGCCTTCTTTCCACAGCCATCTGAATGGATGTTCCTTGGAAATGTTGAGTAGGCCTTCATTGCTTATTACAGATTCATTTAATGCTACTTATGTACAACCCAGGAGGAAGCAAAGAGATGAACAGCTGCTGAGTATGTATTGTTTGGGCTTCAAAAATATCAGTAATGTGATTTATTAGCCACTATAAATTATTTTTCTATGAGAAATTCATCAGCATTTAAACTTAAGAACCCTTATTAAAATGTAACAAGTTTTGAATTACTCTTTTCTGATTATACTGATCCTGTGAGTTAAATGTTTTCTTAACAACAATGAACCATATTTGAAAACAGTGTATTTTACCCAGTATCCATAAATCTCTTCACGGATGTTTAAATTACCTTCCTCAGCACTTTCTTTTTTTAAACTCAATTTTACTGTTGTTTTTTAATTAAAAAGAGACAAAAGAAAGAAGTACTAAGGCAGGGAGGTCTTCAGAGCTACTGAGAAAACTCCAGCTCCCTTTAATTTTCATAGAAGTGTGGATTTGGATCTCTTTTTAAGTTTCATTTGTTTCTGTGTTCAGTATGCTTTTGAATATAATTGCTAGTGTGACACAACAAACAAAAACCCCCAAGCCACACCACAAACCTTCTAACTTTGGTTCAAAGTATAAGTAGGTTTTTGTTATGTTTTTAATTCTTAGCTAATGTTTTGGAGACATTACGAGGTGATGGAAATGTATTAATAGCTGTGGATACAGCAGGCAGAGTTCTGGAACTTGCTCAGCTTCTTGATCAGATCTGGAGAACAAAAGATGCAGGATTAGGAGTCTACTCTCTCGCGCTTTTGAATAACGTCAGCTACAATGTAGTGGAGTTCTCTAAATCACAGGTTTGTTTTGATTTTACAATCCAATAATGAAGAGTAATGGAACGTTTATGCAAAAGCTTTTCTTTTAATGGTAAAAAAAAGCAAAATACTGGGGGAGTGTTCTTATTCTGTAGTGCATGTTTGTGTCCCAGCTCTTTTGATCAAATAACACAGTATCCAGTTGTGACAGTGGGCATGTTTCTTGATACTGATTTCTGGTTTTATTATAAGACTTGTTGGCCTAGTTTATAGTTGTTAAAAAATAGGGCTTAAAGTACTTGTTTCAGTGTTGGTTATGCTCAACATTGTTTCTACACCTGCTGAGAAATACTGATGTAATCATGGACATACTGCATCCTGTACTTCATATCAGTCTTGTACTGTTGAAGAACTTGTATTTGTATAGATAACTTTCTTTGCTGCTTATTTTAGGTTGAGTGGATGAGTGACAAGTTGATGAGGTGCTTTGAAGACAAGAGAAACAACCCTTTTCAGTTCCGCCATCTCTCCTTATGTCACAGTCTGTCTGATCTGGCTCGAGTGCCTAGTCCAAAAGTTGTTCTTGCCAGTCAGCCTGACTTGGAGTGTGGGTTTTCTAGAGATCTTTTCATTCAGTGGTGCCAGGATTCCAAAAACTCCATAATTTTAACTTATCGCACTACACCTGGAACATTAGCACGTTTCCTGATTGATAATCCTTCTGAAAAAGTTATAGATATTGAGGTAAGAGTTGTTTCTATAGTTCCAAGTTTTTATTGTGGGCCATCTGGGGTCATATAGGCAAAACTAAACATAGTTTCCTTTTTGATCTTCTGAAAATCCTTCTAGTGCTGGAGAGAAACCTGAAATCAGTATATGGCATATTTATCGAGTTGTGGATACATTTACATAAAAATAGGTCTCCTGGTGAGAACTGCAAAATGGTTTTTCTTGGTGCGGCAAAATTAATACTCCATAGACCTGAGCGTGAAGTTCCTTCTAGATATTTATTTTTAGACAACACTTCCCTCTGTGTTTTTATTATAATATAAAAAAATCTGCTTGCAGCTGATGTGTGGATCACCATATATGGTGGGTTAGTCCTGCTGGAAAATACTCCAGGTTTGGATGAGGAGAGAATCAAGTCAAATTAGTATAATATATCCCACCAGGATTAGAAAGATAAGCAAATGCTGGAAATTAAGAGACAATTGCTATTCATGCTTTCAAATTGTTTTCAATAATCTGTACACCTGTGTCTACTTTTTTCTGGTATGCATTGTTAATTTATGGAAGTCCCCTGTGATTGCAGTGCTAATTTCAATACTGATGATGCAGCTTTATTTTAGTTTTAGGTTGGATTGAAAGCATTGAATTACAGTATTAGATTATTACTAGAATTGAGTTTATTCAAAGTGATCTGTACTCAGAAAACAAGAAACAAAATCTACCATTTTTTTGCTAGCTTGTATGACTTGCTAGGTTCTTCTGGTTTGATGTTAATGATAGAAAAACTGAAAAAACACTGCTCATCTAAGAGTATTTGCCTTCGCTTATTGGAAAGATATTTTCTGAAGACATTTTCAGAAATTTTTGGAAAGCTTAATTGATTTTAATATTTTTAGAAATGCTTTCCTTTTAAAGTAGACTGAACTAATTGACACTATCATGATGTTGCCATGCCAAGGTGCCACATGTTTGCCATAGTCTTGTCTTGTATGTGACATACGGTTTATACTTGCCCTTGGTACCTAAGTACAAATATTCTTGTCAGCAGCATGTAGGAAAAGTATTGAAGTTGTGTCAGCTACTCACAATAACATTAATTTTAATTCTATCTGCAGTTGAGAAAACGTGTCAAGTTGGAAGGAAAAGAACTTGAAGAATACCTAGAAAAGGAGAAACTAAAGAAGGAAGCAGCTAAGAAGTTAGAGCAGTCTAAAGAGTGAGTATTTGCTCATTGTGATGTTACGATGAGAGTTGAGATTTCTGTGTGATTATTCTTCTCCTTCAGCTCTTTACGGGCATAAATGAAAATTAGAGTTTCAGTAGACTTGTCTGAGGGCACTGAGGAATCAGGAGTGGTTGTCTTTAATTTGTTTTTCTGATAGACCCAGTTTCATCTGCCATTTGACTGTGAGCTCTTTCTTGGATACATAAACTGCCCTTGGCCCTGGTTAGTGTTATGTCAACTGTTATTTTCTGGTCAGTGTGTTTATTTAATATGAAACCTGATGAAAAAAAGAAGTGCTAGGTTTTTTTGGAATGTCATTTCAGAGCAGATATCGATTCCAGTGATGAGAGTGATGCTGAAGAGGATATTGATCAGCCGACTTTACATAAGACCAAACATGATTTGATGATGAAAGGTGAAGGTAGCCGGAAAGGGAGCTTCTTCAAACAGGCAAAAAAATCTTATCCGATGTTTCCAGCTCCTGAAGAAAGAATTAAATGGGATGAATATGGTGAAATTATCAAGTATGTGGTGGTGATGTATACTAACATAGTAGCTATGAAATAATCAAAAACTAGAAGGAATTAAATTCACCATTTTGTCTCTTTTCCAGCATTGTTATATGCTCTTTAAACAGCTAAGTCTTACAGGAAGCTTATGGTACAATTGAAGCTGCAGAGTGCTGATCCTTGATCCGTGTTCACACCTCTTAGGATGTATTTTCACTCCAGACTTTTTTTTAAATCTTATGAGATAGAAGATTTTAAATTCTTTTAATGTGACTTTTTTCTGCTTTAAATTACACTTAATGTTAAATTTGTGAGGTGAAAAAACACTGTTCTTCCTAACAAAGTGTGGTGATATTTGTCGTCTTTGCATAAGGAATGCTTGCTAGAAATCCTCGATTTGCTAGTATTTCCTGAGTTATTCAAGTTCTTTTTTAAGATAGAAAGGTCCTATTTTCCAAATCAGCTCTGTTCAAGTATGGAAATACTGAAGGCAAGTGTAGTAAAATTGTTGGCAGTAACAGTTACAAACAAATCTTAGTAATAGTCAGCACTGTTTGTTTTTATGTTATGTAGTGCTTTGGTTTTACTCTAAAAAGCAAAATGCCTTTCATTCTTTAGACCTGAGGATTTTCTAGTTCCAGAACTTCAAGCAACAGAAGAAGAGAAAAGCAAATTAGAGTCTGGTTTGACAAATGGAGAGGAGCCTATGGACCAGGATTTATCAGATGTTCCTACCAAATGTATTTCTGCAACAGAATCCATGGAAATTAAGTGAGTGACTTTGTTCTTCTCAGTTCTGCTAGAACAGTGGCATGGGTACAGTGCAAATTGGATAAAAGGCTAGCTTCGATTTAAGAAAGTGAGAAAGGACTTGATTTTTTTATTTCTTTTCTCCAAGCTAAGTTGTATTTTACTAGTTTCTCTGGGAGCACAGAGCAGTCTTATGGTTCCCCACTCTTTAAGAAATTTGGTTTGTTCCCTGTCTAATGGAGACAACTGGAAGAGGTAGAAGAAATGATACAATAGTATGTTAGCAGAGATGCTTAAATAGGTTTTGTTAAAAGGATACCATATTCAAATATGCTGATTTAATGGATAACTTTTTTTTTTTGATAACTATGTAGGTAAATTTTGTGAATGTATAGTGTTAAATACACACATGCTAATACTTGACAACTGTATTTTACAGGTCCGTAATATACCTTGTGCTGACAGCTTTTGTTGATGTAGAGTAATTAAAAAATACCTTAATGAAGTATTTTGGAGCACTCAGAGGTTTAGTCTTTTTAACTAAAGCATATTCTTGGGTTTTTAATTCAAACTAGAGCCAGAGTTACATACATTGACTATGAAGGACGTTCAGATGGGGACTCAATTAAAAAAATTATTAACCAAATGAAACCAAGACAGCTGGTCATTGTCCATGGACCACCTGAGGCCAGTCAGGACCTCGCAGAATGTTGCAGAGCTTTTGGTGGAAAAGATATTAAAGTTTACATGCCCAAACTTCATGAAACTGTAGATGCTACAAGTGAAACTCACATTTACCAGGTAAGGTACTGGAATTTTTTAGTTGTGTAGCTTCTGTGGACTGTAGTAGAGCTGTATGAGCAGAATGTAGTTTGCCCTCTGTTCTTTGGGAGAGGAGAGGTGGTACTACCTGTGTGTACAATTAAGTTTTGTGTGATCAAGGCATTAGTAGTCTTTTTCTGTCTTCTAGATAAGGATTTTCCTGAGTCTTATTATTCAACAGTGTTTGAAAGCTTAAATGTGAGATCAGTGTGTTTTTACCTGTAGTGCAAAAGGCAACTTTCATGTCCACGGGGACATCAGTTTGCTTTGTTGAAGTATTTATAAATTTATGATGCATATATTTAGAATACCATTGTATACTAGCTGCAATTCAGGATTCTCTTTGGAATCTCAAATGGAGCCTTAAAGAGCTAGAATAAAAAAATTCTTCATACTTAAATAGTACCTAAGAGTGAACATGTAAAGTTAGGAGCAAGTTAATGATAAAAACAAATAAGACACCCATACCCCCCCAAAACTTAATGTGATGATTCTTGGGAAGTGAGGCTATGATAATGTATTGCTCTGTTCTATATTAAGTTCTAAATAAGAAAGCTGGAATAACTTGTGTGAATTATGTGAAAATTGTGTCTGGTCCCAATTAAATTTTTGAAGTTGTTTAGAGGGAAGTCTCTCACAAGCACTTTTTGCAGTAGTCTTTTATTCCTTTGTTCTTTTAAAGTTAATAGAAAAACATTGGTAGAACTGTTGAAAGAGGTACTTCTGTTTCTTTCCTGAGAAAAATCTGTTACTCTCTAGGAAGTAGAAAGTTCCAGTTATTAAAAATCATCTCATTATGACAGCCTTAGAACAGCGTGTTTTCTGCATTTGGTTTGTTGGTTGTTGGGGGATTGTTTTTGTTTTTTGAAGCTATGAGAGTTCCTAGTGTGTGAGAAATGACTCAGGAGAAGTGCAGTGGTGATGTTGAATTTGAAAATAATAGATGTGAGTGCAGCGTCGGTGTCACGGTGTTGTTTGAGGGGGCTGTGCTGCACCTGGGTGGGTAGTTGCTGGTTGTATCTTTCACACAGTTGCAGCCTTGATTGCGCTATGGGAATCATGGACCTTCTAGTGTGGAAAACAATCTCTAAGAGTAGAGCTTTATTTAAAGGATTAAAGCCCTGGAGTCCACCAGAGGAATTAGAGTAAGGGCACTTTAAAGTCTCATATTTACAACATCCTCTCTTGCAATAAAATATTAATTGTAATTTTTTTGGAGGGTTGAAATTTGTAACTATTCATCAGTAACCTAAATGTATCTATAGAAACTTTCTCTGAATTTGCTAAGACCAACTGAGGAACAACTTAGCTGCGAAAAAGTTTCTGGTTTTTAAAATGAAATGATTGCTCTTGCTGTAAATTTACCGCAGGTTTGCAGTTCCATAGGTTCTTTTTTTTTATTTTAGCCAAGATGTGAAAGGTGTTGATCTCTGCTGCTTTTTAAGTTGAGTAGTGATATGAGTGTTACATGCATTAAATTTTAAAGTATCTTGCCTTGGTGGTACCAGTTCCATCCTTTCTGTCCACAAGAGTGCATGAATCAGACCCACTGGCGAGATGGTGAAGAGAAACTTGCTAGTCTTTAAAGCCTGAAGTAAGAACTCTGTATTTTCCATGAAACTAATAGTACTTATATTTTTGTACAACCCAGGTCAGGTTGAAAGATTCTCTTGTGAGCTCTCTTCAGTTCTGTAAAGCCAAGGATGCTGAGTTGGCTTGGATAGATGGTGTTCTGGACATGAGGGTTTCAAAAGTGGATACTGGAGTTATTTTGGAAGAGGGAGAGTTGAGGGAAGATGAAGACTTAGACATGCAAGCGGATGTGCCTTCTTCAGACTCGAGTGTGATTGCACAGCAGAAGGCCATGAAAAGCCTCTTTGGTGACGATGACAAGGAGATGTGTGAGGAGAGCGAGATCATTCCTACTTTGGAACCTCTGCCACCTCATGAGGTACAGAAATGATGCTGGTCTGGATTTCTTTTGTGAAGACATCTGTATTCATTTGTCTTTTTCTAGTGCTTAGAGGTTGATACTGTGGTCTCACTCAAATGAAAGCCTAAGTGAAAGTGGGTTTTCATGTTTGGGTTTCTCTTTGTTAAACGTGGTGCTGTTCTTTGTTCAGCTTTTATGCTTTTCACTGAGGATGATCTTTTGCATCTATTAACAGTGCCTAGCATACAGTACCATATATTTATGAAGATAAGATTTTAATTAGTGTGTGTCATATCTGTAATTAGTACTTGCAGATAGAGAAATTAGTTGGTGTTAGTCACTTCTGGATTTTATTATGTTTTGTTGATGCTATGGAAAATACTTCATATACTTGAGATACAGATCTTTGACATTCATACGTCTGCTTCCATAGTAGTGATTTGAGAGTTCATTAAATTTATCTTTTCTATAAATTTACCCTAACACTTAAAATACTTTGCATTTTAGGAGATACTACTTCTATCTTTCTGTTGAACGATTCCAGTACCTTTTAATCTTAGAGTTGCTTTTTAAGATTCTCTGTTTCACTGTCCTAAATGTAGTCTGTACTGGGAGCTAGAGAACTGTGGAGGCAACTCTAAAGTCTGTTCAGATTCATAACAACCATCATAGCACCCTGTACTGATCAGCAGTACAGCTCACTGCAGCTTGGTCCCTGGCATAGCATGGCTTGGAAGAGGAATCGTCATTGTACCTTTCCATTTGTCTTCAATATGTGAGCAAAGAAAAAACTTTATCTTTTCCTGATGGGTAACTTCTAAGGCTTTTCAGTCCTGAAGATGTATTGCTGCAGGTGAACAGAAATAGAACCACTTTGGAGTCCTGTAGTCTAGACCGCACTGCTGCCTACGCAATAATGAGATCTTCGGAAAAATGGAAAGTGTTAAATAGAAATATTAAAACTGTGTGTGTTGTTTTGAAGGTTCTTGGACATCAATCTGTGTTTATGAATGAACCAAGACTGTCTGACTTCAAGCAGGTTCTTTTGCGAGAAGGAATACAAGCTGAATTTGTAGGAGGAGTGCTTGTGTGCAACAACCTGGTGGCTGTCCGCAGGGTAGGTGTTCTGTGTCTTAATCTCTTTGGCAAATGATAAAATATATATTATTTTAGTAATAAATTTAAAATATTGTTTTAATAGTAAGCTCCTCATTAGTGTAAAGATAATAAATTGAAACGTGTCTTTTGTTTCAGACTGAAACAGGGCGCATTGGATTGGAAGGCTGCCTCTGCCAGGACTTCTATAGGATAAGAGACCTTTTATATGAGCAATATGCTATTGTCTGAGGAAAGTGCTGCACAGGTGTTTTCACTTGAACTTTTACAGACAATGGAGGTTTCTCCCAGTTCTGACTTTTTGTAGTTTTCTAATTTATACAGGGAAACCTAGTTCATAAAGAACAATTAGCTGCCATGAACATGTAAGTAACTGCTACTGTTGTTCATAAATCTGTTGGTACATTCCATGTAGTTGACGCTTAAACTGTTACAACTTGGCATCTCCCACATAACACATTATAAATGAGTTTATGACTATGAACGCTTCTCAGGAAAGGTTCAGTTTGTCAGGGCATGTTTTGGTTTCACATATTTCCTGCCAAAGAGTATGAAACATATAAAAGTCATTCTTTTGTTCTAAAGATAAAGAACTTTGGTTTCTTTGGTTTTGTTCGTTTTGGTTTCTGTGTGGTTGTTTTTTGTTTCGGTTGTTTGGGGTGTTTTTTTAGTAAGTTTGATTTGGGGGACAGTCTCAAATATTTTCCTCTTTTGTTTTTAGACTGAGGTTAGTTGAATTACATTATTAACAGCCCACTTTAAGCTAGACTGCCTAAAGTTTCCCCACTGTTAACCTGGCTGCATCTTAATGCTGTTACCTGTTCCATCTTACTGATTTGTTCTGAACAGCATTTCATATTCTAATCCGCAGGATAAAAAAATTACTCAGAAAATTACTCTAAGAAGATTGGACAATATTTTCAGGCAGTTTAAAATGCAGTAATTGTGCTTCAGAGTAACTTCTGCACAAACTTACAGGATTTGTAACTCCTAGCTCTTGCGAAATTGTGCCAGTTGTAAAACCTTTTCTGAGTTCGAATTTTAATACTTTTCAAAGTCTAAAGCCTTTATCCATGCACTGCTGTTTGTTCAGAGTGCCATGAGCCAAGTTCAGGAAGATCTTTTCTCTTGAAATCTGAGTTCATATGATGTATTTAATGATTTTGTGCCATGTTCTGTTCTAGTTGACAGTAAGACTTTTTGTAGCTGCTGATGCTAGGAATTGACCTTACTTTTTAGGTAAGGATAAACACAGTTTTGATTTCATTAATTTCTCAGAAATTAACTTATGAAAACAAATGGCTTCTCGAGTTTATTTAATCCTTTTCTCCCCTGTCCATGTGTGAAACACCAGCTTTGGCAGTGGAGGGTTGTTTGCTTTTTACATAAAACAGCAATGTAATATATGCTCTTTGTGTGTATGCTTAAATAAAACCTTTTGAAAACGTGGCAAAAAATAGCCCTGTGGGCTATCAATGAAATGATAATTTACTTTGCAATTCATTCTCAGCAAAAATTTTCTATCTGATCTACAGACTATTCTGTTTAAAATAGTAACTTAAAAGTGAAGACTATGTTAAACATTTGATAGAACTATATACTAGAAATGTAAAAAACCTGAAAATGTTATACTGAGTGAGAATGTATTTTCTTACACAGAATCTAGGGATAACTAGATGGCTTAATGGTGTGGGATTTTTTCTCAACAGTTTAGAAAAATGTGTATTTCCCTTATATTGACAACGAGAACTTCATAGAAATGCTCTGATTTTGTAGCAATGCTATGTAAATCTATATGATGCTGAATACTTGTTGCTGAATACTATTGTATTACTACCGTTGCTGATACTAGTGAACTTTTATAAAGTGAGTTACTTTGTACATAATCATATTGGCCTTAGGAGTTTTACCTTGAGGGCTTAGGATGGGAAGGGATCACATACGCCTGCATGGAGTATACTAATAAAGAAAAAACCCCTTAGGAAGTCAAACTAAAAATAGTGCTGTTTTTAAGAAAAGGATAAAGACAACACAGTATCATCGTAAACCTTTCTATCAGTTTTGTTTGTTTTTCTAACCTACTGATACAAATTCAGCCAAGATCACAAAATTTTAGCGTTATCAGTCATTAAATTCTAGTGTGTGCTGACAGAGAATCCCAAATTAGTGCCATCACTGAGGAAAAGGCTCAAGTATAAGCAAAACAGCTGACTTCTTATTTTAGTCTATTCAGCATGAGTGTGGCTGAAGTGTGAAATGAGACCTAGAAAGCTAATATGCAAGGTGACAGTAGTCAGCTGGGTGCTGGGACTGGGGTTCTGGACATCTCTAGGAAACGTATCACAGGCTGCACTGGTCTGTGGGGCAGGTGTATTCCTCAGCTGGGCATTCAGTACTCGTAAGGCCCATTAATTTTGCCTATTCTGCTGTCAGTTCCCTAATTCGTTCTTAACTATGATTTGCTTTAGACAGTAATTGAACTTCTCTGTATGATTTTCAGAGTTACTAGTCTGGTTCTTGTTTTTATCTGAACTAAAAGAATAACTTCCCCTTACTGTCACAAAATATCAGTGCTGCTGTGATCCGTAAGTTGTATTTTGACTTCCACATTTTCTTCATTAGCAGTAAAAATGTGACAAGGAGTACCATTTCTTATTCTCTAATCTGTTGCTCTTGAGGGTAAGAACATTAACCTCAAACCTAGTTTTGGTGTTCACCAGTTAAAAATATTTCCTTCCAAGGCTCCTGGATAGTTCAGATTCCTCAGATAAGAAGAGCCAAGGGTGGAGACACAGGAAAGGTGGAAACTTGCCTTCTTCCATCCCCAAAGTATGTACTACTTGTGAATATATCCTAGCTTTTTAGTCTCTTCTTCCTGTACTTATGTAGTAGAATGTGAAGACGTGTTTTAAAAGATTAAGGAGATGAAGAAGCAGAGCTCTAATGATAAAAAAATAATTCTAGCATTAATTATTATACTTCTCTTATTATCAAAACATAACTTTGCGCTGAGTTAAATAACATTGTTTGTGACAGTTTAATTTTTAATCATTTTACTTTGACAATATATGCTGCAGGTGAAGTGAAGCTGAAAATCTTCATCCTTCAACAATATTTAGACTTAACCAGATCTGCTTCTCAAAATATGCCATTAACGGAAAGGTAGGGTGCCCAGCATTCTATCAGAGTAACAGTCTTGTGAGAGCATTTGAGAGCTACTTGCTGCTACAACTTGCTTGGAAATGTAGGGGTTTTCCCGTATCTCTACCAGCTTTTAATTGGAGTCAAATGCTGTTTATTAGGAATTAACAAGCAGAGATACCCTCCAATCTAAATAATTGTTATAGATGCTTGTACCCTAAAACACTTGTTTTGTACAGAATCAAGATTTCTTTGATAAGGCATGACATGTATTAATACTTCAGGTAGGAAAGGGGAGTGTATTTCCTGGAGAAAACACTTAAACTTGGTTCTGGCCAGGACAGGGTTAATTTCTGCAGCAGCCAGGAGGGGCATGGCCAGGACCCAGAGGTTATTCCATGCCAGCTCAGGTCATTTTCCAGGAATGGAGAACGGTCCCTTCCTGGAGCAGGTATTGTTGGGCTCGCTTTCGTGCAGGGGTGAGCGTTCGCTTGGGAATCACTCACTTCCCTTGTACACTTTTGTTATTAATGTTGTTGCTGTTACTGTTAATTTTCTTATTTCATTGCTGTTTCTGGTAAATTGTTCTTATCTCAACCCATGATCTTCACTTTTTGTGACGACAGTTCTTCTCTTCAGTCTCAACAGGGGAGGCAAAGGGGAAGGGAGGAGCAAACGAGTGGCACATGGTTTGGAGCATTTTGGTGGGAACACTAAATGGGAGAATACCATGCCTAAACCATGAAAACTGCTAAAATTTTTTGAGTCTTTGTCAAAACTAATCTTACTGTAAGGATTTGAATGTTGCATGATATTCTGTTTCATGGCTTTTAGAGATGTTTTCATAGTTTTGAAAAGGAGGTGCTGGGGAAGATGATCTCACGTTCAAATCTGATAAAGAAATGTATCTAGTAAACAGCATTTTAGCTCTTGATCTGAAAACTGTGTAAGAAACCAATGGTACTTCAAAATGGGATAATCAAACTAGATCAATGGAATCTATAAAATTGCCTGTTGACATTTATTTTTAAAAATACTTTAAACAGTATTAAGTCTTGCCTTCTCTTGAGATTCTTTTTGATTAGGTAAGAGATATAATACAAAGATCAAAATTTCATAGCATCATAGAATGGTTTGGTTTGGAAGGGGCCTTAAAGATCGTCTGGTTTCAGTGCTCTGCCATGGACAGGGACACCTTTCACTAGACCAGGTTGCTCAAAGCCCCATCCAACCTGGCCTTGAACACTTCCAGAGATGAGCCATCTGCAACCTCTCTGGGCAACCTGTGCCAGCAGTCACCCCCACTCATAGTGAAGAATTTCTTCCTAATACCTAATCTAAACCTACTCTCTTTCAGTTTAAAGCCATTTCCCCTTGTCCTGTCACTACATGCCATTGTAAAAAGTCTCTCTCCAGCTCTTCTGTAGGACCCCTTTAAGTACTGGAAGGTGCTCTAAGGTTTCCTCAGAGCTTTCTCTTTTCCAGGCTAGACCACCCCAACTCTCTCAGCCTGCCTTCATGGGAGGGGTGCTCCAGCCCCTGATCATCTTCGTGGCCCTCCTCTGCAGTTGCTCCTACAGGTCCATGTCCATCCTGTGCTGGGGACCCCAGAGCTGGATGCAGTGTTTCCGGTGGGGTCTGACCACAGTGGAGTAGAGGGCAGATCCCCTCCCTCACTCTGCTGCACACAGTGCTTTGTGTGCAGTCCAGGATACAATTGGCTCTCTGGGCTGCAAGAGCACATTGCCAGATCATGTCCATCCTGCATCACTAGCATTTGTTTTGGGAGTCTTGTTGCCTGGCTTGTTTCTTGCAAGTACAGAACAGGGTGGTTAGCCAAAGTTGAAGTGAGCAGTACTCATCTTTTTAAGAGTACTTCTTTTGTTTCCAGTGAAGTTGAAATCTTCCATTATAACAACACAAGCTTTTGTAGAAACTCATTTCCATTTAGGGTACTGGAAGGGCAAATATTTCATTGACTGGTTTGGGTGATCTAAAATGGCATGCTAAGCAGTGTATGTTGTGAACTGTTAATGTACATCCCACTGCTTGACCAGTATTAGCCAAGAGATGAAAGAGCTTGCTGTTTCGGATCGACTAAATTAATTACATCAATAAAATTCTTAATTCTGTGTTGTAAAGGGTGTCTTAGTGTTTTCTGGCAGAGGAACTCTGGGGAGTGGTTGCAGTTCAGTGGTAAGTGAACTGATCCTTCCTTTCAGCTCAGTAACACTTCCTCACAGTGGTAGAAGAGGAATATAGTTACGAGTATTTGGGAGAACAAGCTTGTTTCATGCAGTGAACTTCAAGTTTCACTGTCTTTGATACGTTTTGTATTACCACTGTGATAAGAAGTAAAAAATCCAGAAAACAACCTCACTCCTGCATTATTTAGTACAACTTCCAGTAAGCCCTGTAACTGTTTTCCTGGAAGAGAAGGATCCATACAAACTCTAAAGGTTAGAAGGAGGAAGTTTGCTCTATGGGCTTTAAGCAGTAAAAACCTGCCTGTTGTTGCATAATCCTCTTAGGTGATGCTAGCTGGATCTGTGATTCAACAGCTGAATGATAATGAGCTAAGCGTCTGCCAAAAAGTATAGTTTGTAACTGCAATCTGGCAGTCACCAATTTTGGTAATGAACAAATACATTATTTCAGTTGCACAGGCTTTACTTAAATACTTTTCCTTTTCAGTGCAGCTTTTTGGAAGTGATAAAAAGTTCTCTAAAAGCTGCTTTTGACAAATGATTCTAAAGAAATTTGCAATGGTGGTTATTTCAGTTAAAAAATAATACGACCCAAACCACAGGCTTTCTGTTGAACTTGGCCCAAGGCTGATACCAGTTTTTGTAAAACTGACTCCGGAAAATTACATGGGAAACCAGTGGAGAGAGTTCATCATGTTGTGTAGTAGTGGCTACCATGCCCTTGCTGGTATTTAAGATGTAGAAAATAAAGCATAACATTTAATGTCAATAACAATGTCAGAACTTTCGCAAGTAAATAAAAATTCCATTTTCAAAATGTTGAAGGTTTTTATTTTTAGATGCAACCCAAATTATTTTTTCCTTTGTTTGTGGCTAATTAGTTTATGGGAATATATAGGTGTGAAGAATGAACTCTTAGCAACGCAGTTGTGAAGCAACAGCTCTCAGAGTGATCGATTTCTCAAGTGGTGGTTTTATTGATACCTTATAAGTTGTCACTTAACTCAGTTGCCTTGTCTGCGAGAAGTCTCATTTAGTTGTCTCACCAGTTCTGAACCACGTTGTGATACACAGCACAGTCATTTACTTAACTGCTTTATGGCTCTGTAAATAAGAACAAGAACCATAATTTGGAGGGAGGCAGTTTAGATCACTGGCAGACAAAAAAGATTCTTAATAGCCTAGAGGCTATTGAAAGATAACCTTTTATTGGGGTTTAAGGTTGTAGTTTAATGTAAAACCATTGCAGTTAATCTAATCCAGAGAACTGCTTCCTCTCCAGCTGTTTATATTTTTGTAGAAAGAGCAAAAATGTGACTGACCAGGTATCATACCTTATTTTCCAGTATAGTTTATTTTACAGTAGTTACTTCAAATTGTGGGGGTTTTAATCTTTTAAGTCCCTCTGTATAAGTTTTATAGTATGCTCATCTCAGCTGTTATTACCAAAGTTTCTCAGAAATAATCCTGAGGCAAATAGATAATATGTCTTTATCAGTGGTAACACTCAAATTGTGTAGTAAAATTGTACAAGAGGATTTTGAAAGATCCTTGAAAGGAAAAAATGGGACATAGTTGGATCTTAATCATCACTAAAACTTAGGACTGTCATCCATTTAATTTCTGTACTTGCCTAGGATGCAGTGATAGGAACGGGCATCTCAGGAATGCTTTCTGATGCCACTGCAATGAACTGGTCAAATAAAAAAAAAGGTAAGCAAAAAAAAAAAGGTCACCCACATTTACCTAACTAGCTTGCTGCATATTCTTCAAGGTGTGAACCTGAAAATGTTTTCATGGTGTGGATTGCATGTCAGAAAGTGTGAGATTGGGTGTGATAACATTGCTACTCATTTTGTAATTTTGCCACATGTCTGAGGCAGCAGGTATAGCATATTCAAGTAATTACTTCTATTAGGACAGTATTGTGTCTTCAGTTGTTTTCAGAGAACTTGTTTAGCTTCTGTGGAGAAAAAAACCCTGAGCATGATGTAATCAATATTTCATAAATTATTGGCAGGTGCTCTGCAAGACATAGTAATGAACTTCTCTGAAAAATCATCAGGGAATTACTTTTTCTGCTGTTTTGCAGCTCCTGAAGGAGTTGCACAGCTGGCAGAGCATATTGCCCGTCACCATGCCAGACTTGGCATTTGAAAGGCTGCCAGATTGCTTTGTGCTGTTGTGCTAGTCATGGATCAGCAGTTTGCAACAGTATGAAGATAGTAAGCATTTTATTCTTTGCACTTTGTAGGATCACACAAGTTAATACTGCATTTTTAAAGAGTCCAACCTATTTTCTGAACCTACTAGGTACTTGGGTTGCATTACCTGGTTAGATTAACCTCCATGCTGCAAGAATCTATAGAGGAGTTATGTTTTTGACATACTCTGGTAAAATTTCTCTTAGTATCAATGTTTGGAGTCACTCTGTATAGCCTGCTTTTCATGTTTTATGTAATTTTATTATGCTTTAGTATTTCTTTCATAATCTCCCTGATTTTACTAATGCACAATATTGCAAAAGCAGTATAAAACTAGTCAACAGACTTTAAATCATTTGTGTATCTCTAAACCTCTTACGCTGATTAAAAGTGTTAAGGCTATTAGTATTTTTTATGTAACTGGGTCTAAATTTAGTTTCTGTTGCAGTCAAAAAACACTCTGATATTGCAAACCATGATCCTAATCTGCTTCCTTTTGGAGTCGATGGTAACAGTTTTTCAGCACAGCTTTTGTGTTTCTGTGTACTAATGACTTGAATAGTTAACATTGTGTTTATTGTAGATATTCAGTGTGACTTTTCATAGTTCTGATTTCCTTTCCGGGAGTGTCAAAATACTACTTTTGTTGTTGTGTGGAATATAAATTTATTTACTTCTGGGCATTTTTTTTTAATTCTTGAATTTTTAAAAAGTAATTTGAGTACCCCATAGGTTACTGCTCCATTGGTTGGAAGGACAGGACTGTTAATATTTTTCCTTATGTAAAATTCTTCTGGTTCTGGTATGGAGAGGCAAAAAGACAAAAAAAAAAGTTGAACTGGAATAAGTTGGATAGCATGTATGTAGCCCATACCTTCCAAGCTGAATAGGTGTAAAATGCCTGCATGACAGTCTCATCCTGCAAAACCGCATCTAGTCATTCATTCTGTGTAGTCTGGTCTAACTGAACAACCTAATTATTATGGAAAAGCAACAAAGTCATGCCATCACATATTACTGATTTTATTTCCTGCAATATTGTGCACTGCCTTTGGCCAGTTACAATGTATGGTCTTAATTTCACTTGTACAGAAGTTTTATGTAATAGCTGACAACTTGATGCAAAAAGCCAGCTTAGGAAAAAAAAAAAAGACTCCTGGTGTGGAGGTATTAGAATATCCAGTGAAGGAAATCATAGCTCTGTGTTCACAGAGCCTGTTGGAAAGACTGAACATTTTGAGCATTTGAGTAGTAGCCTTGTTGCTGTTTACATATGAAAATGAGTGCCTTTAAGCTCATGTATGGAAATGGGTAATTTACTTTTTTTTTTTTAACACAAAATTGAAGATTGTATTTCTAATGCATGTGTGTATGATTCCAAAAACAGCTAGAGACTGCATTGTGTGAGCCGTATATACAAGTCAATAGTTACATACCTAAGAGTACAGCATTTGAGTGCTTCTGGTAGTTTTACTCCTGCATTGGCAGGACTGTTCCGCTGATTGTTTTCTAAGAAACAAAGTTTCCAAATGATAAAGTTATTTTTTGATCTGTAAATGGAATTTTCCTTTGCTTGCCAGAACATAGGCTCTAACAATGCTGAAGTGGTTCTAAAATAACTCATATAGTCAGGGGACAATATGTTTTCTTTAAAGTTGAGCATTTCTTTGAGACTGGGAAAGGATATCTGCCTTGGTATTCTTGGTTTGGAAATACAGTATAGATGGAGTGAAGAAAGAGCTTTAGGCAACGTGGAAGGAAGGAGAAATAACCAAAACTGTGATGACTTTTCTAGGGAGACAGTGTTCTGCTTTGCTTGAGAGAGTTATGGATGTCTTGTCAATTATTCCCCATAGAACTAAGCATGAGTTTAAGCTTTGGAAAGTTTTAGTGGCTAATTTTTCAGCTTCTGCAAGCCTGTCATGTCAGAAGAAGATGATGGTGTATGTTATTTCCCAGGATGAGATTAGGTTAGGATTATGAACAGCATCATAAAGAATTAAATTCATTGATCACACAGCAGAGTCTGCAGGTCTAGGTTTGATGGCTGCAAGTTGCTTATGAAGTGTTTTGTGCTGGGTGATTTATTTGGTTCATATTTCAGGTTATGGCTAAGGGCAGGGTTAGGGGCACCAGGTTACAAATGGAAATTTTATACAGTCTCATGGTGAGAGGAGCAAAAATGAGGCTTGGTATTGATGATACAGATGGAGAAGAGCACTAAAGGCAAATCACGGGTATTATTGGAAACTTCTGCCTTATCAGCTGATACTGGGTTGACACCAGCAACAAGAAGTTATAAGACTCTTTATTTCTTGTCTGTTCATAAAGTTTTAATAAATGCAGCGCTCCACTGTCACTGGTCAAAGTGTTGGTCTGTATGGTTTTGAATACACAGCTTTGTGTAACTTGTTGGACGAACCTATACTTACTTCTTTTTATTTCATTATATTGATTATACCTTACTGCCACTTAATTATTTGTTAGGTAGTTCGATCATATGCACTGAGATTGTATGAAATCCAGAATTAGAGGGATTTTTTATAGTTGGGCTGCTCATTTCTGAAAACTCTTCCTAGTGTTAAATGACTTTCCATTATGATGTTGCCTTTTTTTTAATTCTGTGAGCTTTCTGAAATAGTGTTTAAAACAGTGCTAATTTCCTAAGTGTATACTTCTGTAAGCCTTGATTTCTGTTCAAGTGCTCTGCCACATCTTCTGTGTATTGCAGTTCTAGATGCAGGGAAGATGCAGGGAAATCTCAGAATAGGATGTTAGACTTTGAAAGTCTGCCGCCTACTGATGAATGTACAAGTGTAAAATCTCTCTCCTAGCAGTGGCACACACTGCTTATTGCACAGAGCTTTGGCTTCTTTTGTGTGACTGATGAGACCTACTGAAATATAGCATTATTTACATTATTTTGAAAACTGTCAAGTCAACTGCTTTGTTTTGACTCCGAGGTTTCTTTTTTTGGTTATCTAGCAAATTTGTAGCCCTGGAGTTGGTAAGTAGCTTGTGTCACTATGCAAGCAGCTGAAATTTAGTAGCAAGGCACCTCTGATATCTAGTCTGATTGGGCATCTATCTATACTGATAAAATGGTATGCTTCAGGGAAGACAAGGGGGAAAGATGGAAGTGGTGAAGACAGGCGGATTCCTACTTGGCTGTCTAATTATACTCCTGTGGCAAATACTTAAAAATTACTTTCTGGATCATCAGCTTCAGCCTATTTGTGATGTATGTTTATAATACTCTGCTTTAGCATAACTACCTCCTCTGGGCTTTTTTCTCTTAGTTGGATGAGTAGAAGTCTTCTACTGTATGATCTGCTATGATGTGTGGAGTTCACCAGAAAAGCACTTAACTCTTTTACTAACACCAGGTATATAATGTAGGTGAATAGGAGCCTAGTGCTCCGTTGCTGCCTATGGAAAGTGGAGGATGTGATCCAGAGGATGAGAAGTTGAGATCTTCCTTTGGTATCATCTGGGTTTCTGCACCACGTCTCCAGGGGTCTCTCTGCATTTGTTCCCCTTAGAAGTCTCTGTTTATTCATGGATACAGTGGACAGATGGTTGTCTCAAACGCCCTTTTTTTTTTTAATTAGGGAGACTAAGTTTGAGAGAGGAGTACGTTAAAGCAGCATCTTTTAATTTCTTACTCCAGTTTACAGTTTCGTACATTCTGGCTCTTTCAGACACCTTGTTGATTCTCTTGGGACACTCAGCAGCTCTGCTTTTTGGGTTTTTTTCTGTGAACTCTTTTAGTCAACTCAATGCTTTGTTGTTTCTGCTTTTCTAGTCTTTTCAGCTTGTGCCAGTGGCAGTTCTGAAATCAAGCCAAAATTAGGATATAGAATCTCAGTAGCTCAGAAAGCTTGGGGGTTATCTTGTAACACTTGTGGAGTATTGACTTGTGGGTTCCTTGAGAGAGGAGCTGCTGTTCTTTGAGGATGTGTGGATGCCTGTATGAGACAAGGCTGTCCTTGATTTGAATGCTTCAGTCAAGAAATGGGATATTAGGCTATAGAAATCGTCTGCCCCTGCATTGCTGCTTGTTCTTTAACTTTACTGTCTGAATAAACTAATGTAATTCATGGAATAAACATCTCAATTAGACAGTCACAAAATGTGTGGAAGTTACAAAGGCTGTCAGTCACTGTTTGAAGCATGAAGTTTTTTCCATGGTGCTATTCTTTTAGGAATAAAAAACATGTCTAATTTTCCATGACTTTTAGTGAAATTTGATGGGCAGAACTTTCTTTTCAGAATATTGCATTCCTGAAGATAGTAATGCTGTCTTGAATGGTAAAATATGAAGGGGTTCTATATATTTTTGAGTGCTTTTCATCATATCCAGGAGCTGTAGAAGTAACTAATTTCAGGATCCTCTTGGCTAGTTACTACTAGCTACATTATTAAAAGAACATGGAGGAACGCATTGCAGTTCAGAAATGAAAAGTACGTTCTGCTGCAATGGCCAAATGAAAGTAAGCAAAGAATTTCAGTGCAAACACCTCCTCTGTGTCTGTCATGTGTTTGAAAAGAATTCCCAATATAAATGCAAGTGCAAGCCATTTTGATTACACAAAAAACCAAACCAAAAAAGAAGAAAAGGCAGAGTTTGTGATACAAGCTGGCCAGAAATCAAAACTGGTATGGCTGATATTAGTGAAGACCAATCCTTTGTCCTACAAAGGCAGCTCTTGTCTATGCCATGTGTTTGTGTGATGTCTTGCCTGCCACGTTCACCTGCCTGGTTCCGGGTTCTGTGCTCTAGAACATGTGGCACCATCAGGACCCAGAGTCTGCACTTGTGGCCGCAGGGCACGTGTTGTGTCTCAGGGTGGTCTGAGGCTGGAGCTTTGAAAGCCAAAGGACATTGATGATGCAGTTCACTGTGGACATTAAGGAAGCTTCTTTGGAAAAGCAGGATGTGTGTGTGTCTCTGGTCCAAATAAAGTCTCTTTCCAGGAAAGTCCATTATTGGAACGAAGGAAACTTTTGTTTCTGAAATTGCATTGTGTTTGAAATTGCATTCTGTGTCTGAACAAACTCATCCATTATAACCTTCAAGTAACTTAAAAAGTGTCACTTCTGATACCCCACTTAAAAGGATAATTGATTTTTTTCCTTTTTATCTCCCCTTTGTACAGTTATTTGAAACCTCCTGCAGAAAATGTTAATTTGTTTTCAGTATGTATATTTTTAAAGTGTGAGTTCCTTAGCAAGTTATGCAAGCCTTTGAAACAAAAGCTACTATAAAAAGAAATCTGAATGAAACAATTTGCATAGCAATAGCAGCCCAGTTTTGGTATATATGCTAAAATGAATGGAAATCCGCAGGGGGAAAAAATACCCCAAAACTAGAACAGATAAACAAATCCAAAGTAAATCATGAGAGGATTTTCCACAATTTCATGTCAAAGACTGCTAAAGTATTAGTGCTGTTCTGCTTTAATATTATTTCAATATTTTGACTTATCTAGTGGTGTAAGAACAAGGGTAGACTGAGATTGCTTTTTTTTTTTCTTTTGCCTTTTTTTTTTTTCTCAATAGTTTGTCTCTAACACTTTTAAGCCATGTGATGCAGAGCAGCTGGGTGCTGCACAGCCATGTGCTGTGTGTGGGCAGCGGGGGCTGCAGGCTGCCCTGCCTGGCACGTGGCCATCGCCTGCCCCGTGCTGCGGCCCGCAGAGCGGGCAGCCCGTGGCGTGGGCAGCACGTGGCGTGGGCAGCACTGGTGCCTTTGAGCAGGAATGGCAGCTGCGAGGGGCCAGGGGCACCACGCTGCGAGGGCTGCTGCTCTTGGAAGGTGACCCACCCCAAAGGAGGGATCCTTTGAGGGACGGTGGCTGTGGGCAGCTCACACCAGCATGAGGACCCACCTAAGTGGGCACGCTGAGCTGCAAACATAAAGACATGGAGTGGTGATGGAAAAACAGTAAGAAGGAAAGAGCAGAAGGTGAGACTGTTACCATGCAACCCCTACCTCCTTCCTCATCCACTGCCTCACCAGGGCAGTGGGACGGGCTGACTGTAACTGGTCTGTGACCCATGAGAAGCTGAGATTAGAAAGGGTGAGGAGAGCTGTTCGTGGAGATGTTTATGCTTTCCCACCCACCCCCCAGCATTCAGATGAGCAATCAGAAGTTGGTGTTAACTGGCAATAAATTACAGTAGGAAAAAAATACCCAAGTTCTCAGGGTGTTCTGCCTGTGAGAGACCTGTGACTGCCCACCCTGAGAGTGTCCCTTTGGGCCCACTGATCCGGCAAGTGGGAGGGCGACTTCTAGGCTCGTGTAAACTTCCAATGGTGTCAGCCACTAGTGGTTGATTAGCAATATTACAGACCTCACGAGACATCCCATTTGCTATGAATGCCTTTGAAAGGGTTTTGCCAGCGTATGATTTTTCACCAGATAAATAATTTACGTGGAACGTGGAATTTCTTGGAAGCAGAGTGCTGTTGGAGTAGTCATGTTGCCTGCAATATGGTTAGGCAGGCGTGAGCCAGCTAACATCAAAGCAGCAGATAAACTTGTCGTTTAGGAACAGGCACTAATGAAGTGTGAGCTGCAACCATATTTGGAACAAGTATCTTTATGGTGTCAGTCGTGACTTTCTTGTTGCTCTTGTTGAGCTGAGCACTGTGAGGCACTGTCTGCTCTGGAGGAGGCACGTGGGGAGGGTCTGGCTGTATAAGCTGTTACAACAAAGCACTGGTAGTCAGGGGTTAGTGCTGAAGTTTTGGGCAACATGGGATTTCTGATAGCGTTGCAAGAGAAAAGTCTTTTTTTTGTTTCAGCTGGTACTTACAGCCTCACACATAAGGAGTCGACTTGCATTTCTGTGTCCCTAAATTTTTATTACAGTGTGCCTTAACTGACTATTTAGAGTTGTATTGCTTACCATGTTAAATTCAGAATACATTTATCTACAATCACATGTATCTTTCAAATACTGATGTTTCTCTTTGGTATTGTTGTATCTTTTGCAGCTGTGCCACTTTTAAATGTGTTGGACAATGGCCTGACAGTTTCCTGGGATGGTGGATAAGGGAATGTATAGGTTAATGTGGGTTAGGAGGTATTAATCTGGCTGCTGGAAAGCCAGAACCTACCCCAGAGAGACTGCAAGGTGAGATGGTGCTGGCTGTGACAGTGTCTCCCCCACACGCCTGGTCTGAACAGAATTCCTTCTTTACCTTTTCTCGGATCAGAGCCGTCACATCAGTTGTAGCTGCTTGCTGAAGAAAGAGAAGACTCCCACCTGGTCAGGGAAAGAAAAGAGGGGCAAGACTCACTGTCAACCTGTTAGCTTCTGCCTATGTCAGCATCTTGGCTAGGGGGGATGGAGCCAGTGTTCATGGGCAAGGTAGTACAGAAGTTTAGGTACTGTGAAATGGTCACAAGCTCATTGTTTTGGAATCCTGTGTGCTTAGGCTTGAGGTATTGTAAGTCTAGCAGAGTGTTGTTTTTAGTTGTGAGCTACATACTCTAATGAACTACTTCTTGTGAATCTGCAAATTACTTTATTCTTGCTGCAGCTGATGTTTTAAACTAGCCAGCCTGGGAGGTTGGATCCTCTGGCCAAATATTTACCCAGCTTTTTGGATGCATTTTTCCAGCATCTGTTGGGATTTATATTCTGTATTAAAATCCTGACTTGGGTAGCAGGTAACTACTTTTAAAACTAATTGGCTGCAGTCATAAAAGTAAAATCTAGTTATGGTCCACACTCTGTGAATACTAAAGTGGTCAGCTCTCGGTCACTGAGTGTGTCCCACCATGATGTTAAAGCTGGGTATGATCAAGGTCTGAGCAAATGTCAGCCCCAATGTAAGCAACCTGGACAGGGACTGCAGGCATGTGGTGGGTTAGTCATAAAATAAAGGGGTTGTATTGGCAGAAAGGGCCTGCTTGTTGCTGCATTTTATGTTGGCAAGACAGGGATGAAATAACGTGTCAAATGTTTTAATCTAGCTCTCACAGTCTGGAGATGTGGATTTTTATCTTGGGATGTAATCCTGTTCATGTGGCCTTGGGTTTGTGGAAGCATAAAGGTGGCTTTAAGTGCCAGATGGGCCAAGAAACATGGCTTTAACTGAGAACAGAGCAGCATTTACTCTTTGTTTTGGTAGGTTTTATCTACTTTGGTTTACTTTCATTTTATTAGATGTACACAGACATGCTGGCAGCTCCAGAGTTCCCTTTAGGATATATACTAAATTCATTTGAATAAAAATGGGAGGAAGTAAGAGTTAGTAGTAGAGTTGCATGTGTACTTTACTTCATTGACTGACTTTCACTTAAATAAAACATGAATATGAAATGCTGTTATACAAGATGCGATGTTTAGGTACTCTTTAAATCTTCCCAGCATGTCAG
This sequence comes from Melanocharis versteri, assembly GCA_013397845.1. Taxonomy (NCBI): domain Eukaryota; kingdom Metazoa; phylum Chordata; class Aves; order Passeriformes; family Melanocharitidae; genus Melanocharis; species Melanocharis versteri. The sequence continues at coordinate 247,808 of VZTG01004390.1, read as the reverse complement.
GAGTTTAGGAATCTTCTGACCAGCACCATTCTTATATCCACCTGACCTTGACTCAGGTGGTAGGTGAGGTACAGGCACTCATGCATTAGTGGTAGGAGCATATGAAAAAATTGGAAACATGAGCCTTTTCTCCAGTAAATGGCTGCGCTATGGCTCACGTGGTAATAGTGATATCACTTCAGTTATGTGTTGATGTGTAGTGTGTGTAACTTTTTTTCAGATGACCCTGAATTTTCTCCCCAAGTGTAGGAGGTACTTGCAGAGAGCAAAAGAAGTCAGCTGGCCAAACTTTGCTCAGCTTTGCTCAGCTTTAGAAATAGAATGGCCACAGAGGGGCATTGATGTCAGAGCATTTCCTCAATTGAAAGCAGACACTTGTCCTTTCACCCCTAAGGGGATAAGGGGAATTATTAAGGAAAAAGAAATCATGAAAGTTGAAAAAACAAGGCCACATGGTGTACAGAGAGTGGACTTAATTGGTTGCATTGGGAAATCATCAAGAAAAGTCCCTTCTTTTGATTTACTCACTCCAGACAGTCTTTCTCAAGTTGTCACTTGCCTGTGTGTGTGGTAGATTAAATGGCATCTGTTTCATGTTGCTGTAGAAGTATGCCTGAACATAGGAAGTAAAGGTTTTGGTTGATCACATTTTTTACCTAGTACAAGGTCTCCAGGGGATCATCTAATAAAAACTGGAAAGTACTACTATTAGAAATAAATGCAGAGCCCGTGAAATCAACTAAAGCTCGCATGTAATTATGAAACCCACACGGAGATGGAAAGCCAAAGCCAATTAGCAAATGGCATCATTTGCCTCTCTGGGATTTTTGCTTACAGTCTCCACTTTTTGTTAATACCAAAGATGACTGTAGATTTGATTGTCAGTAATGCTATACTATTTTGCCTTAAGGAATAAGATGCTGGATGCTGCCATGTGCCTATTGCAGAGACACAAGTTTTGCAAACCCTGGTGTGGGTTGACCCAGCAGTTAAGCACCCACACAGCTGCTTGTTCACGCCTCCTGAGGTGGGGTGGGGGACACAGCAGGAAGAACAAAAGCAAGAAAATGCCTGGGTCAAGGTAAAGACAGTTCAAAAGTGAAGGAAGGGGAGGGTAGAGGGAAAGTGCTGCTCTCTCCATCATTCATGATCAGACTGATGTCCAGCCAGACTCTGAGTAATGGCTATGCTGGAAGATGTTCCGTCCCCTACCCCAAGATTTTTATCTCTGAGCATGAAGATACAGAGTGTGGAATATCCCTTTGGCCAGTTTGTGTCAGCTGTCCCGCCTCTGTTCCCTCCCAAATCCATGCCCACGGCCAGAGTGACAAACAAGAAAGCTTTGATGTTGTGTAAGCACTGTTCAGCAGTAGCCAAAACCACTGGGGTGTTAAGCAACGCTGTTCTAGTCACAAACTCAGAACACAGCAGGGCATGGTCCCCTGTGAAGAAGGTGAACTCCATTTCAGCCAGAGCCTGTATATCACATTTGGATACAGCCTTTCAAAATGAAGAAGTCCTTTCTTAGTGAGATGAATGAGGTGCTGCAGGTCTGATGACTGATGAGGATATTTCTGGCTATCTGAAGCAAGGTAAAATGAGGATAAGTCTGGAAATGGGTGAAGTACCAAAATAAGAATCAAAGTTATGTAAACCTTTACCTAAACTTAGCTAAAAGTTTCACTGATTTTTTTTTTCTCCCTCAAATGCTTAACAATTTTGTGGAAATATCTTACAAATGGGCTTTAATCAAGTATCATGACAATTAATAGACATTCTGATACATTTCCAAGAATAAACTCCAAAGAGCTATCATTTGAGCACTGAGAAGAGAGAAGAACTCTTTCTCTATTGCTTGAAAATTAAAGTTGAGTGGGAGAAAAAAGGAAAAAGGGAGGTGAGAGAGAAGGGAAGAACAACTTTCTGATTCAATCTTACTTAACTTTCTGAAAGCATGACAAAGTATCTAATCAAATAGCAGAATAGAAAATCAGATTGACTGGGAGATCTAATATGAATTTTCATCCAAAGGTGGCACTAGCCTTTTGCTGTTGGAGTTTTTGTTGTGAGCTGGGAAATGCAGATACCAAGAAGCCCTCAACTAATCCAACGCTTACCATTAATCCCAAACAAACCATCATTAGTATCTGGATTTATCCTGCTTAGTCCTTGCTGGATAGTGAATTATGTAACTTTTGTTTTATTAACATTTAATGGAAGCTTATTATCAGGTAGGTTACCTCTGGAATAAAAGGAAGTAAAAAATGTAAATTTTCTGCTTTCTGTTATTTGTTTTTTGTTTGAGGTATTTTTAAGGATTTCTTTAAGAAGTGAGTAGATACTTCATGATAGTTCCATAAATAAACTAACTTAAAACTCACTGAGTACATTGCTTGGCAAAAAAGAGCTGTTTGAAAAATTACGTAGCTCTTTCTACTTAACTAGCAGATAATGCTGATAACATAACTGAGAAGAGGACTACACAAACTAATCTTTTCGGTATAAAAGAATTTGATGTGATGTTCAGGTGCAAAAATAGATATTTCAAAGTCTTTTCAACAAATGCCTATTCTTGTGTCCTCATACATTGTTACAGACTGGTTTTAGTAGTTGTGGTATGAATAGGATGACAGAATTTCCACAGTCACAAAGCTCGTAATGCTCAAGATCTTGGCCTACTTAGGGGGAGGAGTTGGTGCTGGAGTTGTAAACAAAAGTCATTAGGTGAGTACTGCAGGGAGAGGGAAGGATTTTGAGGTTAAAAAATTTGAAGGCATCCAGTGCCACGGGATGTTAGGATTTTTACATGCTCATGATGCAGTATTGCAGTGGCTGGTAAGCAAGTAATTTTAGAGCAGTTATCAGAGTTGTATCAGGCTAAATGCTGATATAAAAGGAGAAAAAAGTTTTGTAATTCATGATGTAAATGTGTATGCTGAGCAGCAGACCTGCAGCAGATATTCTGTGATTCGAGCATGTCTAATGTATGACGAGAGAATATGTTTAACTCTATTTACCAGATGTTTGCTTTCAATTTCTCTCTCATTTTTCCCAAATGATAATGGTTCATTATCAAATTGTCAACATTTTCTCAATATTGATAAGACTCCAGAGATGGGGGAAGTCCCAGCAGTCATTCTGAAGCATTATTTCATGCCCATTCTGAGACAGAAGCAGTAATAGAGGCTCTACTATGGCACGTGTTGGTACAGTGCTCTCACCAAAACCACAGGCTGGACAGTCTTGACTTGATGTGAAACCTGAGGAAGCTCACTGAAGATCTCAAGTGCGTTTTCAGCTGAGTCTTTGTGTCCTTCTGAGCTTACACAGCAGGTCATCTCCTGCAAAAGGCTGAAGATTATAATTGCTGGAACAAACTCCAGAAAGATGTTTTGCTGTGCATGTGAGGTGTTGCAAAATCAAAGTTTTGCCTGCACTTGATTGCCACATCTGAGATTATCACTTGACACACTTTGATAATGAGTAAATGCCTTTCCAGAAGTGACAGACTAATCAAAAGGAAATTTATTTTTTAAAGCTCTTTTTGAGAAGATTGCAGTTTGGTTTTTTTGTCGTTTGTTTGTTTTGTTTTGTGGGGGGTTTTTTTTAGTGGGTTTTTTTTTAATAAAAAAAGCTAGTTGTTCCACTCACATAGTAAATGGATGACATCTTGACTGTTGATGAAAGAGCACTACAATTGTAGATAATCATTCCTAGTATTGAGTCAAATTTACAGCCTCTGTCTTCTAGGAAAACTTACACTGAGATTAGTATAAGATTAGAGCAACTTCCATGTAATTTTGAAGGCAATGTTTGATGTAAATAGAAGTAAAAATGTTCTAAGGACAATGTTGGCCACTACCTTTTTGTTTTCCTACTGCAAAAAAAAAAAAAAATCTGTGATATTTGAATGATCCAAAAGTGACTCAAGACATTTTCAAAATTTGGTAGAAAGAAAGCAACTGTTTTATTAGATCAGGTAATATATTCTGAAAATACAAGTATTTTCACAAATACTTTTTTTTCTAATAACAGATTCTGGTTTTGCCAACAAATTTTATCTCTGATGTTATTAGACCATCATAGCTACTGCAGTGATTTATACTCATGAGAAAAACTTTGAATCTTACAGAATTTTAATGAAGGTATTTTGATGTATCTTCAGAAAGTATGAGTTTAATCTGCCTATTGCAAAAAGAAGTATACTAGGATAATAAAATCACTGAATTACTGGGAAAAATGCCAGCAATCTCGTGAACTCAGTAGCACAACATTACATGAACTTTCCTGTGACTGTTTATATCTGCGCCTATCTGAGCATTGGGTGTTCATTTAGATTATTTTGAAAAGTTCGGAACAAAAAAATAAAGTTAGGTATTTTCCAGATATTTCCAAGAATTGCATGTGTTTCATTTTAGCAAATGTGTAGGAAACCTAGAAAATTGTGGATTTAGCACACAGGGTGATTTAAAAAAATCTTGATGTTGCTGCTGATTCCCAGATTAAACAAATCAAACTTTTTTGCATATAATTAATTTTTACTTGACCATAATATTCAGTAAAACTCATAATGACAATTTCCTATCCCTTGAATCACAGGATTTGTATTTGTTCATCTGAGTGAACAGATCTCTAGCTCTTTAAAATACTGTTTTAAAAATGCATATATTCTACCACCTTGCAATCTGTATGCTTGGATTTTCCAGCACATGCCGGTTTGTGTTACTGTTAAATAGTATTAGGAGAGAAGCAGAAACGTCAGTTAGAGGAAAGCATCAGGGACAGAGAGGTTTGAGTATCAAGATCCTGCAAGGTATGCTTGACTTTATTGCCTTGTGTAGATATCAGCTGTATTTCTCTTTCCTCTTTATCAATTGGAAAATAGGAATGAAAGAGTAATAAAAATGTGGCTGGCTTAAAGGAAAGGTTAAGCAATAATTTATTCAGCTGATAAACATCCACATTGTGATACTTATACTAATAGAGTGTGCTTTGCTTGGCAGCTGAAGGGATGATAAAAGCCCATCATCTCTTGGAAATGAAATGATACAGGAGGTATGAAGCACAGCATTAACAGTGAAGGTAATTAACAACTGAGTGCAACAGCAGCTGGCAGGGTAGTTTCCCCACTGGGTAGAATTTCAGTTTGAAGGTGAAAGTCTTATGAAGCCTTGCTTCAACTCAAAATTCTGAGCCTTCTAAATAGTGGATTCAGAAGTGGGCCAACCATGTGAAATCCTCTGTTCTGAGTACGTGTACATAAGATGATGGTGAGTATCTGATCATCCCTTAGGAGGGATCTGTGAACATGAAGTCTGATGCCTAATACTTGTAATGTGTTCTAGGAGCCTTGGCTAAGAGACACAAATAATCTTTCATCTATTTTATGTCATACTAGATAAACTAAAACAGCTTGAATTGATTGTGTGTAAGTTATCTAAAAAATGAAAGCACAGGATAAACTTTGTTTCTTACATTTTATTTTCTGATATACATGGATAAAGGGGTGAATTCTAAAGAACATGGACAGAGTTAACCCTTGCATTAGAATGAGGATTGACTTCTGATTAGTTAATTCAGAAAGATACCAATGCACCAAGCACTTGTTGATTCTGTAGGTTTTAATACTGAGTAATCACCAAGGATGTTAGCAGAGTCAAGTTCTCAAATATAACAATTGCATTCAGAGAACTTGAATCCAGCTGGGACTTGAGGTTGTTTCCAGCCGGTGGAGTTGGTGCCAGCAGCTTGCTGAGATGGCAGTGTGCTTGGAGTGGCTGGCAGCACGAACTACTCGTGGGTAAAAACAGTGTTGTCTTATGCCAAATCTTACAAAGGTCTCTCTATGCCAATGTTCTGACGTCCCAAAAAAGTGTGGGGATTCCTTTGATTTTAAACAATTCAACAAGATGCCAGCAGAAGTGCTAACATATGTGGTTGATTCCTGCTTTCCCCACCTCCCTTCTTTACTATAGGAATTACTGTAATGGAGGGAGAGCTCCTATAGAATTCAGAATCCTCCTTCAGTGGTTTTGACCCCCAAATGAAATTTTAGTGGCAAAACAGCTCCCATATGGTCTTGTAGTCAGAAGTTCAGCAAAGAAATCCATTCTCTTGTAAATCATATAGATAGGGAACTTTTTACAGATGCTGTTAAGTTTCCATAAGTGTCATCTCTATTATGTTTTTAGGGAGTTGTGCTATACTCTATTATTTTCTTTCCTAAACATCAGGTATTCTCTGCTCCAGATTTGAAATGTTGGCAAATGCTGCAATAGAAGAGAATCCCAAGGTGAAATATTTGGGCAGAGCAGAGATCAGTGGCTTCCTCCCTAGCACCAGTTGTGCTTGGACTGTGCCAGGTAGTGGAGAAAAGGTGGGTGCACAGCCCAGTGCAGCTGTCAGCAGCAGGGGGGACTCTGTTAGAGATCTGTACTGAGCAACAAATGCACGTGAAGTAGCAGGTGGTTATCTGAGCTAAGTTAAGAAAGATGTGCCTAGGCACATTAAATCCAGCTCGAATAATCTTCATCAGTGAGGACAGCAGATTTATGTTCCTATGAACAGGCTGTGTCTGAAATAGCGGACACGGCTCCCAGAAGGGATTTTCACAGGCTTTGGCAGGCAGTCTCCAGAGGGATTTTCACTGGGTGGGTGTTCCCAGAACAGATCGTGCGCATTATTTTAAGGGAAAGTTAAGAAATGAAAGCATTTCCCCTCTACTCAAACACTTGGCCAAGTCTGAAATCCTTCCTAGTTGTGTTCCCGCTCTGCTGACCTGCCTGCAAGATGCCTGACAAGCGTAGATGAGGCTGGGGGAAGTTCTTGTAGTGTAATGCTGGCTGTCCTTGTGTTAGGTGTCCAGGGACTGTGCTGTACCTCTGTGCCTGTGTATAGGCCCTGTAAAGCTGAACTGAGGGAACTGGATGATGCTGGAGGAAGGGCAGCTTGCTTTGCTCCCTGAGCCACAATCTGGGTGTGCTACCATAACCACACCCCCCCATCTCTGTCCAGTGAGAGCACTGAACATGACCCTTTCCTAAGCCCACCAGCACAAGGAGCCTTGTGGCTGAGCAGAGGGGAATAAATCTAGCAGCAGCACCAAGCACAGAAGCAGGACGGAGGGAAGGCATCTTTCCAGAGGTCACAGCCTCCCTCCTCTGCCCTAAACACATGGGGAAACTGTCTCTGCCAGTAGCTTCTTCCCATGGCTCTGTCCCTACTTGCAAACCCTTCACTGTGCTGATTAATGAGGAAGCAGCTCCTAGAGAGTTTATTGAGTGTCCTCCTCACCAGACCCTGTGCTTCCGTCATATCTGTCTGCCTTCAGGCCAGCTGAGTTCTGCATCTTTACTGTGCAAAATTGGATCTTGCCCTGGGAAGTTAATGCGATTGATCTGGCAGGTGATTTTCAGGATCACTTCTGATAATGCCAGGTAGGCAAGGCAGCACAGACTGTGAGAAGCCCCATATGTGGGAATTACAGTGTTTTTTTCTCCAGAGCCTGCAGAAAATTGTGAAAAACTCCTTCAGCCTAAATGTGGCTGCTTCTTAATCCACTCTTTCTTATCTATATACTAATTACAAACAATCCCTAAAACAATCCCTGTGTCTGGTGTCCTGCAAGTGCAGTTGCTGGTACGTGCAGCACTGGTGACTCCCACTGCAGCACTGCCCCAAGGCACAATGTCCAGGAAGGATGTGCCAGCTCAGAGTGGTACAATGCTCCATTTTGCTATAGTTTCAGAAAACCTGATTAGTTTAAGGAAGAAGTAAAAAAGATTTTTGGTTTGTTTCTATAATCACTTGCTGTGCCATCTGCTGCTTTTTATTCTTAGGTGCCACTCAGCTAGCCAGCAGCTCTGGTGCCTGCTTTTACAGTAGCAGTGGGACCTGCAGCTAAACACAAGTGGCCCTGTGCCCTGGAGCAGCATTGGCAGGATCCCCTTGCTTCCAGGAAAAGGTGACCAGATTTCTCTGTGCTACACAGTCCATATCTGTGTCATTTTACTTACCTGTCCTTTGAGGGTCTGGCACATACATTCATGCTTAAAAATATAGTGAATAGCACCCTGCTGATGTCAATCGGCTTGAGTCCCTTGGAATCAGTGAAAGCTGTTTTATTCTGACTGGCAAAAAGGTGCATTAGAGTTTAAGATGTTGATAGCCACAGACACAGACATTTTACATTCTCAGTGATCAGTGGAAGTGAGATGAGAGGGCTTGTCTCACCCTTGCGCCCATTTAACATAAATTCAGTGCTTCTGGTTGTGTAGGACTACGTCAGATTTGTGTGTGAGAGTGGACGTGGAGACTTATATTCTGCCCCACATCACTCAGTGACATTTGTACCCAGATCAGAAACTGGGAAAGCAACGGCAGAATATGCATGGCACCACACTGCCCATTGGTGTGGTTTCTCACAGTAGTTTTGCAGCTTGGTCATTTCAGGGGATACTTAATTTACTATTATTATTTTATTATTATTATTATTACTACTACTACTGCTGTTGCTATTATTTGAAATTAGTTGTGAATGCACTGTTGCTTAGAGAACATCTCTGGATAATCAGGTAAAAAAAATCTGAGCACCGATGGAAAGTCTCTCATAACGGTATCTTTCCAGTCTAGCTAACTGGAAATATTAGAAAGCCTCTGCACTCCTACAAAATTTAAGTTTTGAATCAGTTTAGTTTTTAACAGTTGCCTTCACCTGTAGTATTCTTTTTTGCTATTTTGATCTAATATTAATTGATTTGAATCTCCTAATAACTGAGGGAAGTCCACAGACAGTGATAATGCAGAAAATATGCTTTATGGTGTATTATCTATATTAGAAAAATCATCTTGAAGGTATCCGTGCCAGGTGTTTGCGTTAAAAATCATAAATCAGTCTTGGAGAATACAGGGTTTAGGTTTTTTATATGTGGATTTTGACTTCTGAACATGCTGCCCAGTGAGGTTGTATAGTCTTTTAATCTGGAGGTTTTCAAGCTCCAGTTCAACAAAGACATGGTTGACCTGTTCCAGTGTTGGAAACGATCCTCCCTCAAGTGAGAGATTAGGCAGTCCAGGAGTCTCCTTCCAATGGAAGTTTCTGTTATTTTAAATCTGAATTACATTTATCATCTTTTTCCACAGTCATGAAAACTCAACTTTTACAACTACATGAAGTCATGAAAGCATAAAGGAAACCTTCTAAAGTTGAGGCTTGAAATAGCAGGGATGACAGTGCTAAAGAACAGCAGGGTCTGAGAGTCACTTCATAACAAACTTGAAGGCAGTCTCAGCAAGTTTCCGACTTAACCTTGAGAACTAGCCTGAAAAAGATACTTTGGGACCTTATTTTGGGAATATTGAACAAGACAAGGTGACATCCAATACAATAATAAAGATCTGTCCCAGCTGCATAACTCTAGGATTCTGTCCAGTGGCGGATTCAGTGAGAATGATTCCCTGAGTAACATGAATATAAACACTTTGCTCTTTATAGAAGTATGTGGGAAAGTAAGGCTGTTGGCTATATAATGTGCTGTGGAATCACCAGCATAACAATTCTGATCAGAGCTGACACCTCCCATCTGTTTCTATATGCAGTCTGTTTCAGCATAAATCATAAACAGATGGTGTCATGGTGTCAGTGTCTCACAAGTCATGCTGCAGTCACCGGGTGTTAGCTAGGGCTCACTCGATGCCTAACTTTGCCACTTTACCCATAATTGTTGAGTGTGTTTCATCCATAGAAATAACCTTTTATCCCTCTGAAGCCAACTGCTTGCTGGTTTCCATGGTGTGGGTGGCCAGAGAACAGGTTTTTCCACCAGCCAAGCTGTTCATCTTCCAAAGCTCCCTGGCTGCAGCACCATTGTCAACAAGTTTTTCAGAGGAACAGGGGCTGGTAATGCATACTGACTCCCTCCAACCCATTTCCCATCTCTTTGCCACCCACGTAGTTAGCTTGATTCTCAGAGCAGCACATGCTTTCACTCTCTCATCCTACTAATTTGTTAGCTGGGGTAGCCAGTCCTTTTGCTTTACTCCACTTGATCTCACAAGCTAGGCAGGGCTGGAAGAATAGCCTACCTTCGTGTAAAAAGCCTCCCATCAGTCAGGGATTTTGAAGGATTGGATAATGGTGATGTAGGGCTTAACCCTTATTATTTGTGACTACTGTTGAACATCTGGCACTTTAGTGGGAGTTGTTTCTGGTTCAAAATCCAATCAGCTAAATTCTTCCTCTCTGATTTCTCCCTGAAGTTGCAGCTGAGCATATTCAACTACATTTGAATGACTGAAATTAATTTTTCTCTTTTGTGGTTTCCTCTTTGGTCGTATGAAGGACTGAGTTTGAAATTCATCTCTCTAGTGCTCTGACTTAGAGCCCAATCAGCAAAGCTGTAGGAAACTCCAAATTTCTTAATTTTCAATATTGTTGAGATCCAGAGTCTCGGCTGTCCTGTTCAGCAGGAGACTGCTGCTTCAAAGCTTAGATCTAAGTCTGGACCTGATGAGTTCAAATAGCTGGGAATCATCTCTGCCTCAGTTTAGCTGATACCTCCATCAGACTCCTGGGCAACCGCTTTTAGCAGTGCAGCTGCAACTCTGGGATGTGACATTGGCTATTGATGGCTCTGTCCCAGAACCCATGACACAGGATGGACTTTGTCCGAAGGGGAATGACTCTTAGTTTGCAGAGGCAAAGCTCCAGGATATTAATTCCTCACCTCAGCAGCAGCTTTAGTTCTTCCTGGATTTCTCCAAAGTCTATGTTTGAGAAAACCACTATATGAGAGTCAACAGCACCTGAATGTCTTGCAAATCAGAACAGCCAAAGTTCATCTGCCGTCCTGTCACTTTGACATGTGTGCCTGTGTTCAGAAGTGAGGCACCGCACCACTGATTTATTTAAAATCAAGCAACAACAGACAAAACTCCAAAGCAATTTTCAGCCTGAGTAATCACTGCAAATTTGCTCCAAATGTTGAACAGATGGAATCTGTATATGACTTCTCTGAGTATAAACACAAGCACCCTGTCATATTTCAATTGCTGATGTAACAACACAATGTGGCTCTTGCTAAAGGGAAGGTACATGAATTTGGGGGTCTGATAATTTGTTTTCTCAGTGCAGTAAAAGAGCTGGTGTATTCACTTGCAAATAACACATGACACTTGCCAATTGGTTCCTCTCCATTCAAATATTTAATCAGCAAAGCAGTAGCATGAGTTCACTGCAAAAGGTGTATCATTGATATCAAAACCAATTTAGGCTTAATTTGGCTTCCTCTTGCCACATTTGGTCACTTCTGATATGCAAACTGGCCTGAAAACAGAAGTGGAAGAAAGGGGGTTCTTTTCTTGAGTTGTGGCCTCCTCCCCAGCTGAAGAGGAAGGAGCCTAGCAGTCCCCAAACAGGGCTCACCCACAGTCTCCTCACTTCCTCTCTGGCTTTAGGAAAGTCTCTTACCTATTCATGGTTGTATCTGTGAACTGAGAATAGATGGTTTGAGATCTGTGGATGAAAAACATACAAGTTAATAATCTGGCTGTTATGGTTTAAGATGGGCATTTCAGACAGGAGAGTGAGGCTGTGTTCTACCTCTGCTGCTGGTGTTTGAGGCCCTGCATAAACACTGTTGTAGCAAAGGAGGAATAGGGGTAAGACCCCCTTACTTCTCAAAGGAATGACTGGAGACCCCACAGTCTTCTAGTGGGTTCTCTGGGACAGGTTATCCTGACTCTACAAAGGTGTTCACCAGAAGGGACCTGTGCCCTCCTCCCCAGCACCTCCAGAGGGGACTGGGATCACGGTTTTCCTATGAATGTGTGGAAACCCACTGCTACTCCCTCCCTCAATACCTGCCTTTAACTTCTCTATTTTCCTTCTACTCCAAGAAATGAGCTGGAATATTCCCCTCACCTTCTTCCCTTTTACTGCAGTGAGTCTCCTAGTATTGTTCTCACCTCCGAGCACCTGAGATCACTACTCCTTTTGCTTCTTCCCCCTCTGTCAGCTCCAGACCTGTGCATGATGGGAGGCATCCCAACACCACCCCCCTTGCTGAATCCCCAGTGCAGCAGGACTCTTCCTCCAGAAAATTTGAGCTGCTGCAGACAAGTGCCCTGAGCTTTTCCTGCCACCTTTTCCCAGTCTCTTAAATTCGTTACATCCAAAACATATCCTGAGTGGAAGAGGGGCCAAGCAGCCGGATGATTGCTGTAGCTGATTGCAGCATCTGCTGGAGCCTCATTAGTGTTTTAGCTTTCGGACGTAGTTGTGGGATAGATTTGCTAGCTTCATTTGCTTCCAGCAAAAGCTGCTTTAGGCTTACACATGTGAGGCCAAGTACTTCAAGGGAGGATTTAACATGGCAGACCTATGTGTTAATGTTTTACCTAATGCTTGATAAGAAAACCAGCTGTCATTTGCTCTCAGTCAGTTGACTAGATCTTCAGCAGATTCCAATATTTATGGCAAATTTCTTTCCTGCTGAAGATGCCGAAGGTGCCAAAACCTCACCCATAGTATAATGTTTGGGAACATGCCATATTCTGAAATGTGTGCAGGATTTTCCAGCTTCCACTCTTTCCTTTTAGATCTTACTAATATCATCTATATAAATATAAAGAGGTGCAGATTTTCACACCTTAAACTTCTTTTTACTTCTCTCTTATTCTCCTCTTCTGTTTAATAGATGTCTTCAATCTCTTCACTGTTGGCAGGTTCTCATCACCAGCCTCCACTCTGGATCTAGTTATATCTGTTTGAATTTTTTTTTAAACTCTTTTCATTATTTTTTTCTCCATTAGAAAGAGAAGGGGAAGGAAGGTTAGAGCAGTGTTCCCAGTACAGATCTTCCAAAGGATTTCTCATCTTGTGGCTGTGGAAATCAATTGCTGGAATCTCTCAGCCCTGCCATTGCTGTCATAAAGTGCAGAAGTTAGCCCATGAGCTTTCTGTGGTATCACTTGCTGACTTTGCTGCCTTGTTTGTGAGTGCTGGCTGATCTGATATTTATGCCAGGCACTTGCTGTCTCCCCTTTGAAAGGTATTATACTGATGAGCTGTCAAAATATTTATCAATATTATTTGTAACTGAGAAACTGTAATCTAGGGGATAAATGGTGATTTGTGATTTTGTTTTTTCACCTTTGCTATTCCAAGTCTGTCCTCTGTGTGTGTGTGTGCCCTCTGACATGTGAGCAATTACTTTCAAATGTACAGATTCAGTCAGATTTTTATTGCTTTGAGTTATTTTTTGCTGTTTTTCAGTGATGAATGCTGTGTCATAGCTTGTAAGTCACAGGATGGTCTCCGGATTCTCACATGATCAAGTAAAGGAAATTTATTTTAGTGCCCCAAAGCTCCTGCTAGTCCCTGCATGCTATGTACCTTTTTCAGTTATATGCTGAGAGGCTGCATGAATCTTTTCAGGTCATATCATTGCTGAGCCTCAACATCCTTTAACTGGAACCTCATCACCCTAAATGGGCTTTCATCTTGCTGGCTGGTTTCCATTTGATGTTCTGCCGCTGTGAATTGGGAACTGACGAGTTTCATCCCACTGTTGCTATTGGGTGGATTTAATAACACTTTGCAGTCTGATACAGCACCTTCCCAATACTAAGCTAGGTAATTCTTCTAGTAGCGCTATGTATGAGAATTAAATGAAAGCACATTCAAAGATATAGGTATCTTCTAAGTGATGGAAAAAGATAGCCTTGCTTTTCACTCCACTCCATGAAACAGAAAGCCACAACTGAAATAAATGCAGACTTTGGAAAATCAGGATAATAAAATCTTGTTGAAAAAATGATCATTAAGATGTTCAGGGCTGAGATTTGTCTTGGACCTTGTGTAATGAATTCTGTGGGGAAGGTAGTACCAAATGTTACTGCTCTGATGCTGTGCTTCAGAGCTTTATCCCTCCTCAATATTGCTGCTCAAGGGTAATCTACAATACCACAGGTCTAACCCAAGCTGCTTGCAGCAGGAACAGCCTTTAACCCCGCGTGTGTTTCACCCTGCTCCCAAGGGAGAGGACTTGTCTTGTAGGATTCATCTGGTTTAATTTTTCAAGACCCAGGTCATGAGCAAGTGCTTTTTGTCTTTACTAGTGTCACTGAGAAAGTGCTCACTTTTCCTTTTACAGTTTAGTATCAGACGGAAGATGCTTTTCTGAAGAAAGGGCAAGGAAGAACATGTCCCTGGGGACCTGACCTCAGTCAGGATGTGGTACTGCAGATGCTGCTGAAAGAATGACCACTTGAAAGATCATGAGATCTGTGTAATGTTTCAAAAGCTATCTGCTTGCTCAGCCAAATGAAACATAGGAAAAGAGGTCATGCTGCATGTTATTATATTGTTTTTACAAAATCAGAGTATATTTTTTCAAACTAGGTAAACTGCTGTACATGTGTTTTGTCATCTCAACAATATTTAGCTCCACTGGCACTTTTTAACTTTCTGCATATTTTCAACTGCTGCAGAATTTTAAATCTTTCCTATTTAATATAGCTTTCACTGTTTGAATCCTTGAAAAAAACTTGAAGTGTTCCCTGTACTTACACTTTTGGGAGCTGAAGCTGTGCCAGAATGCCTTCACAGATCCTGAAAATGGTAATTATAGAAATGGAAGTTAGATGTATGCACCAGGAACCTGGGGAGCTGCAATGTTTCTAGCTACAAATAGATACATGGCCTAGGAAAGTTTAGCGTGGTGATTCTTGATAACAGAGAGGCATGTAAAAAATGTGGACCAAACCAAGTACTTTTCCTTCTTTTCCCATTATTCTTGTTATTTGCAGTATTACTTTTGGTCACACATGGCTTCTCAGAGGAATGCCCCCACTTAAGTCTCTACTGGTCTCTACACTCTAGTTTATGTGACAACCTGAGCTGTGGAAGGCAAAGAGAAAGAGGGCCTATACTGGGGAGAACAAGACCAGAAGGCTGCTGGGTAAGTGAATGCCCACTTAGACATGGTGAAATCTTCTTTTCTCCACGTGGAAAATGCTAGTTAAAATAAAATTCATAAACATCAGTGGGATTTTTTTTTTCCATTCTCAGCAAATGAACTCCAGGAAACTCAGTTTTTCACCTTAGCCAAATTTATCTATATTTTTGCTTTCCAAAAGAAAAATGTATTTTTTTTAAAGAAAAGTACTCAGAAAAGTATTTGGCTGAAACATGCTCTAGTTTCTCTTTAGATCATATAATTCTTTCATATAAAGTGTATACTCTCTGTCAAATAAGTTTTGGAATAAAATTTCTGGCCAGCCTCAGCCTTTGTACTCAGCACTGCAGCTGGTCTGTGGCCTCAAATCAAGTGGAAGGTAGATTGTAGTCATGCTGCAAATGACCTTCTTCCTCCAGCGTTTCAGAAAGTTGCTGCTTTTTCGTGGAATATTTTTGACTTGATAGTTCCTGGCGTGTGGCAGCTTTGCATGTAACCAGAGCGCTTCTCCTGTGCTGTATATAGCTGGTGCTGCAAGTGCTGCCTCTCCAAAGGCAAGCTGGCTGCCTGGGAGGATGAAAACCTGAAGCCCAGGCGTCAGGCTGCGCTGTACATGGTACAGGGATCTAACCTGCGTGAAGAGAGCCCAGCACCGCTTTGTGATTCCCAGGGTGTTGATGTTCTCCTGGCAAGTGTTAAAGCAGCCCCCGACTTGGCTTGGCAGCACGTTTACCCTGGTTAGATCTCCCCGGGGTCCTTCTTCAGGCAATTTCTCTCTGCAGGGCTCATACTCTGAGCATTAACAGCACAGAGAGTTTGTCTTGTCTTCTCAACACTGCCTGAAGATTTATTTCTCCATGCAGAGACAATGTGTACCTGCTTCTTGGAACACTTCTGTGGCATCTTTGTGTTCCTGGAGCTGTGCATGGGCACTGTTCTGACAGCCTTGATGTAGTCCAGAGGAAGTCAGTAAGAGAGCCGTGAGGTCAGCTTCTCTTTTTCGTGAGCTATTTAATATTTGTATTACGTGACTTAGAGTGAAAGGACACATTTACCTTATGGTATCCCAACAAACAGTCCTGTCTTTATTGAGTTGTGATGTCACTGGAGATAAGGGTCTTGCATCACTGATCTCAAACAAGGGCATTTTCTGCAGCTGATCTTCGAATAGATGAACAGATACTCTAACAAACACCCTGAAGACATTTACATGTATTTTGAAACAAATCTAGTAGCTAGATATTTTTCCTAGCAAATGATGGCTTGTTTATGATAATTGAAGTAATTGTTTTATTCTTCTTCCCGCATCATCTTGTGGTAAATAATTTCTTTAATTCATCACAAATATGTTGAGAACATTTGGAGAAAAAGAAAAATGTAAAAAGCCTTCACACCCAAGGTGGTGCTCTGCCTCCCTGATGGTTCTCACAGCCATTAGCTCCTCAGTGCCCCAGTTCAGAGGAGATGGCATCTGAAAGGATTTCTGTTGTTTTCTAGAAACCTTTTTGTATGAACAGTGTCAAAAAGATGACAGGGAACATCCACATGTATTATTCACTGTTAATACCAATACCCTCTTTTGGTCTTTTTATAAGCGACACCAGGTGAAGGAATCTGTGCCGACCTGCAACAGAGCAACCTACTTAGCTCTGCTTTGTGGTCCTAAGTAAAGGACTGCTCAAAACTTTTTGAAAAAGCTATTCAGTAACTTTTCTTTTTCAATCAAAGAGACAGTGTTGGGTTTTGTAAATGCCTTACTTGCCTACAATTTTAACAGTTCTTCAAATTACAAAAAAATGGGATTGTGTAAGAAACTTTCACTTCCTTTTCTCTGAATATCTTTTAAATTTTGCCTGGAAAAAAAAATCTGATCAATTTTAAAAATTTTTTGAAACAGCCTCTCTGTGGCCTCATTTCTTTACAGCGCCATATACACTGGTGCATTTATGTACAGCACGCTGCTGGCTCTGCATAATTCAGCTATGGTCCTTCTCAGAAAAACATCTTGATGGGATAATTTCCAGAGCAAAGTCAAGCACTCACTTGTAGATTCATCCTTCTCCATTGTAGGTAACTAACCTAACTGAGGTTTTAAGGGGATCTTACAAAATCATATCTAATTTCTCTCTATTAGCAGTAGAATCCAGGGGTGGAAGAGCTCCTACCTTGTTTGGCTTAAGTTACATGTCTGAATACCGAAGTGTGGTGGGATGAATCCAGGTTATTGTCCCTTGCCCTTTGTCCATCTGTAGTGGAGTTAAAAACAGCATCACAGAGCACAGGGCCCGGTCTCACGTGTTGGAGGCTGCTCTTGTTATTCACAGTAGGGTTTGCAGCAGGATTTCCTGTGTGCTCTTTGAGTCCTCTCTGAAAGCAGAACTGGTGTTTTCTGGACAGGCTTTTTCCTAGTGCTTGTTGCCCTCTCCATGCTCTGTGGACTGCAGTGAATTGATTGCTTCATCCCTGATTTGCTATTATTCACATTTTGCTGATAGGAAGTTGAGAGAGGGAGGGAGGGAGAAAGGGCAAAAATATCTGTAAGACTTGGGCTCTTGGGGTTAAAAGATTATCTGCACTTTTAGAGTTAGTCCCTCTTTTGCTGACATACAGTCCTTTCCTGGGAGGGTGTTTGGGTATAAACTCTGTGTCCGTATAGCTAAATAAACCAACATCTGGTAGTGAGCTTAAGCACTGGACAGTAATTATCCATGTCACTTAGTTGGCAGGTTACTGCCTTCTGTGTCTGGGCTATGCCAGTTGGCAGTTGGCATGGCTAAGGGCAGATGATGCTCCAGAGACCATCCCTCACAGGCAGGATGGAAAATACTGTGCAGTGTCTGACCCCCTCCTCTGTCCCCTGACATGCTCCAGCAAGCCTTGCTTCCTCCAGCACCCCTGTAATGCCCTCATGCCCTGCTGCATGGCACAGATATTTCACCTGCACTTGCTGTAAAATTCTCACTCTGATGAAATCACATAATGTGTTTAAGTCATGTTGTTTCAGGCATTTTGAATTAAACATCATCCCCTGTCCCAGTTCTTCAGGATACAAAGCATTACGAAGGCTGCCGAGGACAGTTATGGCCAGGTCTATGCAGTGTGGATGTGAACATGAGCAGACCTCTCCTATGAAGAGAGGCTGAGAGAATTGAGGTTGTTCAGCCTGGGGAAGAGAAGGTACCTTCCAGTACCTAACGGGGCTCAAGAAAGGTGGAGAGAGACATTTTATAAGGGCATGTAGCAACAGGACGGGGGGGAGTGGCTTCAGACTAAAGAGGGGTGGGTTTGGATTAGATATTAGGAAGAAATTCTTTATTGTGAGGGTGGTGAGGCCCTGGAACAGATTATCTAGAGAAGCTGTGGGTGCCCCATCCCTGAAAGCATTTAAGGCCAGGCTGGATGGGGCTTTGAGCAACCTGGTCTAGTGAAAGGTGTGGCCCATGGCAGGAGAGATGGAATGAGATCGTCTTTAAGGTCTCTTCCAACCTAAACTGTTCTATGATTCTACGACCCACTGTGGTTCATTTGGCCCCAGCCTCGGTCCTGTTGTTATTTAGGCGAGAGGCTGGAGGTCTGGAGCCAGGTACCTCTGTGGGGGAAGGGCAAATGACAGGGGTGCTGGCTGTAAGACCTGGATCTGAGGGAGCTCCTGGTGTTCAGGAAAGATGGGGAAGAGGCATCTGCAACACAAAGGCACTGGCAAAAGGCTCTTTTTTGGGTCAAAAGTAATGTCATTTTGGGATTTACGAAAGCTGATAGTGCAGCCAAAAAGTTTTGCCCTGAAAAGAAGGTTGAAACAGCCTCTGTCTGTTGGGATTTATCTGTGCTGTTTGTCCAGGTCTCCAGCCTATAGTCTAGGGCAAAAGTCACATTATTTATTTGTCCTATTTTTGGTTTCTAAAAGACCTTTAAATCCTAGTAAATAAAGCACACCCTGAAATCAGGTAGATAACTACACGTGGATGAATGACTCTCCACTTTGGTCTGGGCCTTCTGGGGAAAGCTGACGGACTAAGCCTGTTTTGGCTGTTTTCCCCCCCTTTTTTACCCGCAATGCTATTTGGTACCTGAGTTAAACGCAGATGTTGTGCCCACTGGGAACTTCTGCACATTTGACACCTCTCTGAGGTCTGGCACTGAACTCTAGAACAAAGCTAGGGTGAATGAACTCGATAACATACGTGAATTTATCTATCAGATATCAGAACCTGTCAGAATAACAACAACAACAAAAAGACAGTTATTTCTGATAATTTTCCTTCATGCAAGTCTGCAAGGCTTTTTCCTCTCCGAAATAGAAAATGGGAAGTACTTTTTGGTCAGACATGTCCTCTAAATTCTATGGTTTGTGCTCCTTATAACTGCAGTTGCTGACTAGAAACAAGTGATTACTGTTTTCTATTGTTATTTTTAGAACATAGATATAAATGGTGCAATAAAAGCAGAAGGGACAAAATAGTGCAGTGCTTCAAACTTTCAATGTTTCGAAAACAGCTACTGAAGTCAGGCTCATGCAGTAAGCTGTGGTGTGCCTGGTAATAGTGTCAAGAGTTGGGTATATGTGTCTGCAGTGTGTTAGCAGCAAATCTGAGCTGACAGGTTTCACAAGTAAGCCAGACGTGACATTTGCAGATCACAGCCTGTACCAAAACCCAATGGCTGCCTTTCCTAAGGCTCACTAGGAGGCATGAGTCTGGAATTTTCAGTAAGCCGCTAGCCGTAGGTGCTAACAGCTGGATATTATGAAGAGTGTTATCAACTAATGAATGCAGAGTTAGCAGCCCACTGAATGTTAATACTGCAATGCTGGGCAGCCCTAAAGGTCCTTCTGTAACTAATTTAACTTTTTAAACTCCATGTCATTGTCTCCAATATAGGACAGTGGGTGATCACATTTGCAGAAAAGATCCACTGATGAGAACCAGATTGTAACTTGGGGATATGGTTGTTTGCCCACAGGCTGAGCAAGCCTTTTCTTTGTTCTTGTTTTGCAATGGCCTGCTTGTCCTCCCCTTCTCCTTGTGCATGGTGTTCCTCTAAAGAGATCCAAGTGGGAAGGGCTGTAGGAGACAGCCTCAGTGACACCTGTGCTCCTGTGCTGAGTATCCTCTGTTGGCTGATTCTGCAAGGGTTTAGTCAGCTCAGTGGTAGGCTCAGCAGGGCACTCTGGTGTGCCCAGCATTCTTCATTGTCTAGATACAGCAGCAGTTCATTCCCTCTGAATGTGGACCATAATGTCCAAACAGAAGCCAGTGCCCTTCTTTTGCTTGTTTTATGAAATTGAAGGTAATATTTATGTGACGTTCATTTGGACTCTGAATTCCTCTAGGTTCACTCACTAGGTTTAATCAGCATTACTCAAATATTTTAGTAGCTTCCTACTGACCCTCAGGACTATAATAAAACCTGAAACTGAGCAATTTATTTGCAAGCCTTTAAGACAATGCAGATCTTTTCTGAAATGCATCCTCCAGGAGCACAGAAAGTAATAGCTTTCCATTTCACCCACAAAGAAGGGTGAAGTTTCATTTTTAGTTAGACTTTTGCACATTCACAACTTTCCTCTCTAGGTTTTTACTAACGGCCACAAAGCTTTCCAAGCTCTCAGAAAAAAGCCAGAAAGGACTGTAAGAGGCGGAGTATTCCACAGGACATTGGGGTTATGCATGGAATGCAGACATGGTCTTTCTGTAGCTCAAACATTGTACCAAAGCCTCCTGGTCCAGCACTGCAGCCTCCCAGTGTGGAGACCCTGGGCAGGAGCAGAGAGTTTGATGGGGACTGCCACCAGGGAGGGATGCACTACACAAGGCCAAGCAAAACTCAGCTACTCTTCCCCCCTCAGTTCTGCCACCATTTTTGAGCCTCACCTGCGAGAACTTCTGTCCTAACCTTTGCTGGGATAGCAAATGCCACTGCCTGAAGTTTTATGGCATTTAGACAAACATTCACTGATGACTAAGCACTCTATCTACAGAGTCTTGTAGGGCAGAGACATCTTCCCACTAGGTCAGTTTGCTTAAAGCCATTTCCAAACGGGCCTTGAACACCTCTGGGAATGGGGCATCTACGAATTCTTCAGGCAATGTGTTCCAGTGTCTCACCACCTTCATCATAAATAATTTTTGTCTTAATAGCTAATCTAAATCTAAACTCTTATAATTTAAAACTGTTGCCCCTCATCCTGTCAGTGCAGGCTCTGGTAAAAAGCATTTCTCCATTTCTTGTACAAGCCTCCTTTATAAAAAGCTGCAATAATGTCTCTCCAGGTTGAACAACCCCAGCTCTCTCAGCCCCCTGACAATTTTTGAGCCCATTTTCCATTCTTACCCTGAGTGGAATCTGTTTTGCCAAAAAACAGGAATTGCTAAGTGATCTCCCTGTCTTTATCTCAACACATGAGCTTTCTTGTTCCTGGGGTTTTCTCCTGTTTTCTACCCCATCCTATTGGGTGTGTGAGGGTGGAGAGTGAGCATCTGGGTGGGAGTTTGACTGTCAGCCAAGGCTAACCCACCAGAGGTAGCATCCTTGAAGCACATTTAAAGTACAAATATAGAACACGTTTCCTCCAAAATGACTGCTCTTGTGTGGAGTGTTTGCCTATTAGACACTTTCAGCTCCTTTCTCTGCTTAAAAGGAGTCAGATTTTTACCACCCTGCCCTCTTGGCTGTGTACTGCTCTGGCTTTCTTCCTTCCCTGTTACAGCTGTGATATGGGAAAAAAAAAAATTAAGTGTTGGCTGGAACAGAGATAGTAGTGAAGAGTAAGTGGTGCACTGACTTAATAGGCTGGTGCCGGCTACTGTCCTGACCAACTGCTTAATGTGCATATGTCATTGGAGGAAATGTATAAGCTGCCCATGGAGCAGGAATCAGGATCTGGGGGATCAAAGAGTTGGACTCCCTTTTTGTCTCTGGGGGATTCAAAGTTGTCAGTCTTTAGTTTGAGAGCCAGTAGTGTACGGAAATTATTTGGTGAAAAAGGAGTCTGTCTTCTAGGGACTAGGATTTCCTAAAGTATCTTTGGCATACTGCAGGTCTCCAGAGCTCAGATGGATCATGAAGGCTTGCACCACAGAGCTCAATTCCTTGCTCCAAATCAGCCAAAAGGGATGTTTTGGAATTATCTAACTGTTAGCTGGACCTGTTTCTCTATGGCTTTGAACAGCCAATTTCAGAAATGGGCTCACAGCTGACATTTCTAAGCAGACACAACCCTGGGGAGCCCCAAACCCCCTAGCCAGATCTGTGAGCTCTCTCAGGTTCTGCCAAATTCAGGTCCCCTTTGGATTTAGCTCTTAGGTCAAAGTATCAAATTTGTCTACTTAGTGATTGATCCTAATTTTTAAAATAGATCTCTAGAAAGGTGAAGCACTAGTGTGCTGTATCCTCTAACTTTGCACATTGCACAGGGGCAGGTTGTAGATGGCACGCCTGAGCTAAACAAATCTGAGACAAACTTCTTCAGAGATCTAACAGCATTCTTAGCATTCCCTCGAGTCCTCTCTTCCTGTGCTAATCCAAACACCCTCTTTTAAAAAGTCAAGAGGCTTGTGCTCTTCATAAACCCAACAAGACACTGCTAACCATGCTGCATTTCAATACTCTGATCAACTGTTTTCTCATGGAGAAAAGGCAGATTTTTCTTGTATTACCATCACTCCTGGAAAATAAGACATAGATTAGAATGATTTCTATTGCAAGGGAACTACAATGATCATCTAGTCCAACTGTTTGACCACTTCATGGCATGTTAATAATGGAACTGTCCGAATGCTTCTTAAACACTGACTGACTGGAGGCATCGACCCCTCTCTAGGAAGTCTGTTTCAGTGTTTGACCACCCTCTTGCAAAGAAATGCTTTCAAATGTTCAGCCTAAACTTCCCCTGGAGAAAAAGTATGCTAATAAACTACTTTTGCCATGGCTATAATGGGAAATACCTCTACATAATTAGCTCAGCGGATTACAGCATTTACTCACAATTGCATATAGAGAAGCACTTGGTCTGGGAAAAGGCTGTATTGGATGTGGAAGGGTTAACCCGGACAAGTTCTTCCTGCAGAGTAGCCATATGTGGCTGTTTTCCTCTTCAGACAGACAAGCCCAGCAGTAGCCCTTTGAGGGTATAAATCATGAGATTCTGTGAAGCTCTACAGTGTGGGCCGTTATGATCTCAGTTTCATCTTTGATCAGATATGAAGCCAAGTCTGGCGAGAATGTGGTCATGTTCTACCTGAAAGGCTTGTTTGGGTTTTTCGGGTGATGTTCTTAATTTCTTCATGCCTTAGTTCCAAGTTCCTTAGTCTGGTTTAGTTGTTCATTGTAGACCATTAGTTGGAGTAATAAGTGTCTGTTTTCTGTGGCTTTCCTCTGAGTCATGAAGGGTTGGACAGAAAAGCAGCTAGCACTGCTGGAAATGCTGCTGGAAAAAATAATCAGAGTCCCAAGTGCTACTTATGGCCTCTTTAGTTTAATTTTTCAAATTGTCTTTTTAGAAATTATCAATTATTCAGATACTAAAAAATGTCATAAAATATATTTTAAAGTTCCGAGTTCTCTGTTCTTTCAGCAGCAATTGCTCTCTGTACCTATAAACTTAGAGAGATTGGGTGAAAACTAGTGCAAAAAACAACATCACTTTTCAGTCACTGGTGACTGATCAGATAGACGGAAGCAGTTGGTCCATCTCTGCTGTCATTCTTTCTCAGCAGTACCACATCTTATTGAAAACTTTGTTCTTGAGTTTTGAGTATGGCTTCAGTCTGTCTCGCTGGGAATGCACAATATTGAGCAATTCAGCAAATTTTCCCCAATTAATCTACTCATGTTTCCTACATCCCAAACTGTCCTGATGGTCTGTATACCTGTTCTGAGGTCATTGTGCTCTTTTGCTTGACTGATCAGGCACACGTACTCCTAAATAAGCAAATGTACCCCTTCCAGACTGTCAGCTCAGAGTTCTGCTCTCTTCTAATTTCAGAGAAAACTAAAATCTCTGTGACATTAACTTGGTGAATTAAACTTTTGTTTAAGTTGAATTATCTTGAAAGACAGAAATAAGCTGGAATTGAAACTTCACAGCTGAAATACTTTGCTTGTATTTATTTTGTTTGGCTATACCTTCCTTGAAGGTAACTTAGAGCCACTGCATCTTTAGTTGATACCGAGAAAGTAAGAGTTATAGGTATCTTGTGGAAACACAGATTTTATTCGAGTGATACTAATATTTCTCTTCCATTCTCTTCATCTCTGGCTTGGTTGAAAACATGTGTTATTGGCCTGCAAGTTTCAGTAGATTGAAAATTTCTTTGGCACATCCACATGAAGCTTGTGGATGTTGTTTACTGCTCCTTAAGCTGTAATTATACATCAAATGGCAGAGTGAAGCCTCTAGAGATGGGAATTTCCTGTGAAACATTAAGCCTATGACGGTGTTGTCCACCTTGTCTAACCATGTACTCCTTACATATGTGTACATAAATTTCTTTCTAATTTTACGTAAATCTTAAAAAGACTGTATTAAATCTTGTTCTGATTTAAGTATTAGTTCTTAGATGCTGTTCTTGGATGGCAGAGATTTAGTTCTCACTACACAAGGAAATACTTTTACCCCAAGTAACTGATGGGAAACCTGCTGCGGAGAACTCCAGTGTGGCTGCCATAGAGAGGGTGTGGTGAACAAGAGGCAGAGAGAGACCATGAGGGTGCAGATCTGTGCCCAAATCCTGTCTAACCAAGCAGAGCTAATGGGTTTTGAATTGAGACTGGGGGTCGTTGGTTCTCATACTGCTTACAACAGGAAACCAGGAGCCCTCATTCTCTGCTCTTCAGTGACACCTTGTAAACACAGCTTGAGGACCTGGAGAGTGCAGAGTTAGGATATTTAAATTCATTATTTAAATAGATACACTGACTATCTTATTGACTCTCAATGTACTGTTTATGTAGGAACCTCTGTTTGAAACACAACCCCTAATTAAACACCAGGAGAAAGAAGCCTTTACATTTTCATTGCTCTCCAATCTTTTATTTTATCTCATAATAACAGTTTTGCTATTTTATTTCCTTTGTATTGAGCCTAAGATCAAAGCAATAACTTTGTTAAAAAGCAATCAATTCTAATCAGTTTAATAAGCAGGAAAGGAATTGCTCTGACTAAATGAAGAGGGTGTAGCCAGATCTCTGTGGCTATGAGCCTGTGCCTACTGGCACTGCTCTGTGCTTCATGTCTTAGCCTCCCTTGGTCCCTGCCCTGTTCAGTCCCTGTTCTGTCTCATGGTGTTGTGGGTATGTGACTGCTTTTCCCACTCTGGGAGCTTGAGCAGCTTTAGTCTGTTCAGCTCACATGAGAAAGGCCTAAATAATTACACCTTGGAGACTTTCCTGGAGCTGAGGGTAAACACCAGGCAAGCAGAATTTTATTCGCTTCTAAGCAGAACTTACCCAGCTCTTGGTATCCAGTGTGGAACATTTCAGTTTCTTACTTTTTCCACTTACCACTGCCCAGTCCAAAATGAAGCAATAAGTTGGTGCATGTGCTCAGGCCATTTACTTCCTACAGCTTTCACATACCAGGGCTACATTTCTGGAATTCCTCGTATTCTTTAAAACATAAAGCTCTAGTTATCTCCAAGCTCCTGGTGTTAACAACTTAATTTACTTTTCAAATTGTGCCACTGATCTGGAATGCCAGGGAAGAAGGCAATGACTGGCACTGGCATTAGCATGAGCCTCAAGATGGAAAGCAGTATTCCTCCGGTCCCATTTGACTTTTTCGTTAATAAATGATAGGGCACGGAATACCCTCAGCAAACTGGGAAGAATGGCTGATATAACAGAGGGTTATGCTGCCATCCAAAGGGACCTTGACAGGCTGGAAAAATAGGCTGACAGGAACATCTTCAAGTTCAGCAAGAAGAGCAAAGTCCTTCACCCTGGGGATGCCCCAGCTGGAAGGCAACTTGGAAGAAAAGGATCTGGGCATTCTGGTGGATGCTAAGTTGAACAGGAGCCAGCATGGTGCCCTTGGAAAGAAGGGCTAGTGGTATCCTGGGACCCATTAGGCAAAGTCTTGCCAGCAGGTTGAGGAAGTTGATCCTGGCCCTCTTCCCAGCACCGGTGAGGCCATACCTGGAGCACTGTGTCCAGACCACCGGAAGCAGATGGGCACAAACTGAAACACAGAAGGTTCCTTCTGAACATCAGAAGATACTTTTCCATGTGAGGATGACTGAGCACTGGCACATGTTGCCCAGAGATACTGTGGAGTCTCCATCCTTGGAGATACTCAAGAGTTGTCTGGATACAGTCCTTAGCAACTTGCTCTAGGTGACCCTCCTTGAGCAGAGGGTTGGACTAGAGGACCTTCAGAGGTCCCTTCCAACCTCAATCATTCTGTGATTCTGTGATCTTTTCCTGTTACAGACTGTAAGGCAGAGGATGACCTTGTCACTCAAATTTAATACTGAGTGTCTTTGCTCTAGCTAATGTAATATATGAGAACAATTTCTTGGTGCAATTCTTTCCTGAAATCAAATAGGTTGAGCTAGAGTGTATTAAAGGAATCTGTTCTCTGAGACCTTTGGGATTAAAGGAAAGACCCACAGGAAGAATTTCTAAAAATAGATGTGGCAGGTAAACCTGAGCATATCTGGGTGCCAGCTCTCACATCATTCATGTTCCTCCTTTGCCACCTACAACTTCCCCTGTATATGCCCTTTGGCTTGGGCAACACGAAAACAGCACTGGGGATCTTGCATCCTTCTTCAAAAGTAAAAGGTGTGAAGCAATTCAGCCAGAGGTGACTCTTGGGCAGCAAGTGAGCGGGCAGGCCCAGGTACAAGGTGCTGAGTGGCGATGTCACGGAGAGCTACACACCAAGTAGCTCTTTACACTATGAAAGGTCTTGTTACACAGTACCTGGACTGTGCTGTTCAAAATACGCTCTGCATAGTTGTATTTTCCATTGAGAAGCTCTATTAAGCTTTAGAACAAGACTGTAATCAATCACTACTGTGTTTTCTGATGTTTGTGATGATCAGCTGAAACATGCTATTACATATGAAAGTGGTGTATGCATCATTTCTACTATAGATTGGCACTGAATAACCTCACAAATATGTTAAACTGTAAATTTTACTTTAGTTTGTCTAAATGCTTCAATCTAGGCTGTGAATTCTTTTACTTAAAAAGCATTAATCTCTTTTAGAATAAAACACACTGCTTGTCTTCCCTTTTAAATACTTCAGCTATAAAACAGTTGCAAACACTAAAGTCAAACCAGCAAAGTATTGTGGGAATTGTCAGGTGAATACTATTATTTTAAATTTACTCTCAGGTACTCTTCCTAACAATATCAGGGATATATTTCTGGTATTTGATGATGCACATTTGCTGATAAGCCAGGTACTAATTAACATACCCTGCACTTCGGATTCCCTAGTGACAATCAAAGAACAAAGATCTTGGGAATGGTTAACAATCAAAGCTAAAGATAACAGCTGACTTCAGATCAATCTGATCTTTACCAGAATGCATTTGGCTACAAAGACATGAAGTAACCCCTGTAATCCTTTAAGTGAGGTTACTCCAATCATACAGAGGCCATAAAAATAGCACTTGAAATTTAAGAGGTTTATGATGGCCAGCACCCTGCACGAAGAAACATCAAAAGAAAATATTCATTATAAGTAAAGTGTGCTTAGGTTTGAGAGGCCATTTGACAACTATGGCACAGCCTTCAAGCTGGGAAAAATGCACTTCTTTTTCCTATCCTGTACACAACCAGTTAACTCTCAGATCTGCCTCTCCCTCTGCCCCCTCATCTTCACTAAATCCAAGTGATCACCTCTTATACAACATTTAGGTGACTTACTTTCTTTTGAGTGTGCTGTTACACTCTACTCTAGATATGATCAACTCTTTGCTTTTTCACCTTAATGTTCTGCTTTAACTATGCTGAATCCTAAAGCGTATTCTATTTTGGGAGCATCCTAGCTTTTGGCATGTTTATAAATCAAGTCCTCAGCAACCTGAAAGTAGAGTGATGGTTAATGTCCAAGGCTGCAAATCAGCTTAGCTTGGTTGCTGATAAATATGACAGAAACACGTGTCTGCAACTAGTAATTTTCTCTTGCTAGGACATTTTTAGGGGCAAAAAAAGAAGATTTTAACACATCCAATTGAAAATCTCTCCCAGATATGTTATCTATATCTTCTTAACATACTGTTCTGGAGCTGCTAGTGTAGAAAGAGCAGGGAGAACAATTTAAACCTTACTGAAATTGAGCAAATTGGATTGTGGCGGCTAAGTTCAAGTGAAAGCTTCTTGTAAATGAAGAGCTTACAACTGTTTGGCTGGCAGAAAGCCATGTGATCTTACTCATCTAATTCGCAGGAGACTTTGAGATAGTGACAAATCCTACTGCTCCAGTGGCTGCACGTGTGCAGGTGCAGAATCACAGAGGTACTGCAATGAATAGTGAGGCGTGAACAGGAAGAAGGGGAGACAAGATGCTGCTGCTCTGTTGTCAGTGCTGCCACTTGCCTCCTGTGACAATTCTGTGACTGTAATTTCTTATTTATCACCTCAATGTCAAATAATCAGGAATGATGGACTCAGTTCCTGGTGTGGTAGGTACTCTGCAAACACAGAACAAAAAGGCAATTTCTGCCTCTAACCCCAAGCCTGCCATCTAAGAATAAGATACAACCCAGCAGGATGCAGACAGCTTAGTAGGAATATGTGGGATGCAGTGGAGACATTATGCTCACTGTCAGAGGCAGGTTGCTCCAGCTACCAGCAGCCTGGCTAGCTGGTAACACTTTGGTGACATCATGGCTAAAGAGATTTTTAAAAATGTTTGAGGGTACACATAAGCATGTCTATGGAACTTCACTGACCACTTACGTTGTGTGAGGGCAAGATAAAGAAAGATGACATGTTTTAGGGCTCCAAATAAGTGGGTCCTGCCACAGTCTGTTTAGAAGCATATTTTAATCCCTGTGAGAATGACTAGAAGACAAGAGCTAGACAGGGGTAGAGGTTTGAAGAGCTGGAAGTGAAAAACTGAGAAAGAAAAGACATTAATGCAAGGCAAGGAGAAGAAAAAGTGAAGGATTCAAATAGCATCACAGGAAAAAAAATTTCTAGAAGGGTTTTGAATGAGACAAATAGATAGCAGGAATACTGGTAAAAACAACCTGTCAGACTGAGATGTCTCCTGGCCCTGGAGACAGAAGATGAGACACAGAATGGCAGGGGTGAAAGGCTGGCAGTGTTTCCCAAGTGAGCTGGAGAAAAGAAAGGAGAGATGGTGGGACAGATGGTGGCCCTGTTGACTCTGCGTTAGATATCACATGTGTATAAGCAGCTATCAGACAGACCGATTTGCACACAAGCGAAAGGCAGGCCCAGGTGAAGGAGGGCAGCATTTTTATGGACAGAGGGCCAGAAGAGGTTGGGGACTCAGTTTTGGTCCAAATCCAGTTCATAATGAGTTTGAGTGAATGTCATACCCTCCTCTATGCTCCCTGTCATTCAGCTACCTGTATAAGGCAAGGGTAGTGCTAATTGGATGGTAAGAAATTTAACTGATACACGTACAGTGCTTGGAAACCTCTCCATGATTCTGTTATCAAAGTGCAAAATGTTATTTACCTCAATCTAGAAAATACATTCTTTCTTTCACAAGTTGCTTTGGTGACTTCCAGACCCCTGCTATTGCTTCATTGCAGGTAGAAGAAAAACCGCACCAAAACTAGGTCCACGAGTTTGAAGAAACTTCATTACTCTAAAGGAACAGCCTTGAAGACCATGAAGCTGTGGGGGCTGAAGATCTCTTCAGTTTCCATTCTGAAAGACACCTTAATCCAGCCAAACATCTCACATGCATTAAGCCAAGAGACTTGCAGTGGTTTCCCAGGTTACAGTTCATTAGTGTCTGTATCACAGAAGGCCAGGAAGCACACTAAAGTTAAGCACAATGCAGGTTTCATTGTTGCATGGTGCTGACAGAGAACTCGCTTCTCATACAGAAAATTAGACAGGCCCTGGTACTTCAGGTATTTTTAACTCGTGTTATGATGAGAGTTTTAGAAATAGGAGAGCTGGCATAAAGGACTGCACGTAAATCCACGGTTAATAGCGTAAGGTGCTGCTCTTTCAAGCATACAGCATCTAACAGCCACTGTAATAAATACCCACATGTGGGGAGGAATGATTTGCTGAACACTCTGCTGGACTTCGCTTTCTAGAACATGCATGCTGGCAGGTTTTCCAACTACAGCTTGAGGCCTGAGGGACTGCTGGAAAATAGGCACTGCAGGCTAAGACACCTACCCAAGGGTACAATCACAGAAAATAAGCACTCTTAGCACTCTCCTGACCCTACTCCAAGGAAATATCTCCTTTAGTTACATGACAATGTGCTACTTAAAGGTCATGTGGAGACTGGGGAGATTTTCTGCATTTCTATGCATTCACAGGACCTGACCTTGGAAGGTGCTCCCTGTGGGAAAACCACAGTGTCTGCACAGGGCTCCAGCAGGCTCAGTGGCCACCTTGTACATGCAGCATTCCAGACATACAGAGCATTTTCCAAGGACCAGGGCCATCAGTAATCAGGCTAGGAGTTGGGACTGCTCGTCTGTCAGAATCAGTGCTTGTCGTACTAACTCCGGCTGTTTCAGTGGTCCCTGTACTCTGCTCCCTGGGTGTGTCTCTCCAGTTGTCTTGTTCTGGCTCCTAGGGGCATGCAGCTTTGACGGTCAGTGTTTAATAGTGCCCAGCACCACAGGCTCCAGCACAGTCTTACCACAGATTAACAGAAGTAACAGAAACAGGCAGGAGGGAACAGTGCACCTTCTGTTCTTGGTGCTGTTTCAAAAGAACTGCATAGCAATATACACCAAATATCTGGAGTGTGACTTCAGAGACATCAACAACTAAGTTACATAGTGATTAGAAGCTACTGAACAAAAAGATGAGCCTGGAAAATGAAAACAGGCTTCCTCATTCCATTTTCCAACTGTCCTGAAAGGAGGAAAAGGGATCTTTGTAGAAAGTCTCTAAGAATATATTCCCTTCCCAGTTACTTTCCTGGATTTGCTGATGGATGGCACAGCTCACTGCAGAGGTTATTGGTACATTCAAACATCAATTTCATAAGCCTATTATTACTAGAATCTGTGGGATAATTAATGCTTGCATGAGAAGTTAATGAAGGACAAAGATTCTTTACTGCTGATGGTCTCAGTGAAACAACTGTCTGGAACATATGAAAGAGCTATTGTCAGTAACAAATTACCATTACAGAGAGCCATATGAATATAAATCTCTTAGAAAAGGTGACATGCTCTTTATTTCGTGGCTCTTATTCTAACAGTGACCCTACTGTCCACATGCATTATCTCTCTGATGCACCCATTTGGCTCCTTGGTGGGCGTCTGTACCATTGAAGGTCTCATCATTCTGCAGTTCTGACAGAGCCCCATTTACCTGCCACCTGAGTCTTGTTCTTCTGTCTAAAAACTCCTTGTCTCTTCTCAGTCCAATTTAACTGTCTTATGTGATCCCTGAGCCAAACACCCAGATGTAGAGGCCAGCATTTTAAGCAATATTGATGTCATTGTTGTGCCACTGGACAAACAAGTGTCATGTACCCTTCACCTGTGCAACGTGCTTCTGTACAGCGCTGCTAACTCAAGCTTTCATTTGGGTGGTAGCTTTCTCTCTCTAATGGCTAAGGGCCAGCAAATCTTTGGATATGAACTTGGAGGTAATTTAACTCATACGTAGTAAATTAACTGGATGAGAGTGTGCATCAGAGCACAAATCCTGATTGAATTTAGGCAATCTAAAGGTAACAGGATAGAGAATTGTAGGTCTGGTTAACATTGTTAACATCATCTGCAGATAGGATTGTGTTTGCTACTCACTTTAAAATGAAATGTGACCTACAAGCTAGATGTCACCAAAAACTACATTTTCAGTGCCTTTCAACTTCTCTTGCATATTTAAGAAAATGTTATATAAAACAGTATTGCTTTTCCTTCTGAGAAAAAAAAATATTCTTCTGAGTTCTACTTGGCTGGTTAATGAAATGACTTTCCATGTGGGTCATGATTATCTGACTGACTGAGTATGAATTGATCCTCATCCCATCAGGTTGTGATTCTTCTGAGATTGCTGCAAATCCCACACAAGTGCCTAAAAACTGTCAGTTTTGCCACTAGATTTAAGTTAGCTTAGATCTGTAAAGCTGCTGAGGGAAAGAGCTCCTTGTGTATTTGGCTGCTTGGAAAGATCTTGTACATTGTTTATCCCTGCTGGTGCTTGAAAAGACTTGCAAGGACAAATTGGTGCATGGTTTTGCTCAAGACGTCTGTGCATTGCTTAGGGTTAAACCCTGAAAATGCATACTGGCAGGGGAAAATTCCTTGAATGTGGCCAATCAAACTCTTTCACATAGACCTAAGCCTAAAATAGAGAAAAACAGCTCATCCCACAAGAACTGGTCTGGTACTTGCAGCTATATGTGACTCTTTATCCTCCTCATTCTGTTTTGGGATGGCAGTTCATGTGTAGACCTGGATTCTGGACCAAACCTTTACAGTGTCACCTCTCTTGGTCATTCTTCATTGATCATGCTAAGACAGGAGGCCATACATCATTTGCAGAGAGGTTATTTTCATGTCATTACTTCAGAGTGGTTACAGCTCAAGGAAGAAGTGTTTTTACTGAAGAGGAAGGGAAGGGCTGCAACGCTAATATTGGCATCTTCAGCCAGGTAAGAGCGCACAGTGTGCCAACACAATCCCGTACATATGGAGCATTCCTATATATATCCTCACAGGGATAGCATCGTAGCATGACTGGAGTTTTATTAAGATTGTTTTGAAAATATCTTTAACATAATAGGGAGCAAAAGTGGCTTGATCTCTGTGTAGCCTTGAGGAGGAAGAAGGAGAAAAAATGGGAAGATTGTTTTCTATCCTGCAATGGATCTATTTCAGCTTGAGGGGCAAGATACTGGTGACTTTTCTGCTGCAAACTTTATTGACCGTATAATTGTCCCTGTGCATTGGTATTGCTATAGAACAGTTCTTTTTGACATAAATGCAACAATTAAATATTTAGTTGTCCTAGACAGACAAGATGAGTGAGCCCTTAAAGGTCATGCAGGAAGTGTAGAACTGAGCAGGGTACCGACCAGTGTTTTTCAATAGACCTTATTCCGTACAGGTGAAGCTGTTGAATGATTATACCTCAAAGTTCAAGGAATTCTACTTTCTAGAAGTGCTAGATGGGTGGACAGAGTAACTGGAGAAAGGATTTGCCTGTTGCATAGTGTGGGATGTCTGTCTTTCATAATACTAAATAGCATACATTAAAAGAAGAAAGAAAATAAAATCAAAGAAATGTATTTATAGCAACATTGTTCATTCTTGCAGGGCGGGACTTAAGGGAGGATCAGTTTAGTAGCACTTGTCTATAGACATAATGCAAATCAGAGTAAACTCAGCCACACCATCAGCCGCAACTGGTAAAAACAGCTACAAGTGTTAGCAGGAGCATCGCAACAAGACAAACCGTAAAATCCTAGTGATGCTTTAAAAATCATTTAATCTTTAAAAAGATGTCATAAATAAAAGGTTTCTTAGTGAGAAAAGATCTGGAAAAACAATAAACCAGCATATCACAAAACAGTCATCTCCTGCTTTGTCATTTCTAAAGAGGTGAAAGTGTCAGAAATTATAGGAACAAGACAAATATGCTTTACTAAGACTATTCAGGGAGCTCACATTAACTACTAACAGCCATAGACATGCACATGTGAACACATCCATCTGCAAATGCAGGACATAAGTGGTGAAGAGACTGATGTAATTAGTTTGCTCATGAAAAGCATGGAAAATACACCAACACTTGTGCAAATGGAAATGGCAGAGGCAGCAAACTGAATATAAAGGAAAACATGAAGATATGATGGGGAGTGATGGAGAGTGGAAAATGTTTTGGGTGTTTGGTCATGTGCAACAATTATTGCAGAGTTTACAAATAAATAAAATGAAAAATAAATAGCACTATACTAAAACAAAGAGCAGCAAATTCAAGTACTTTGAGATTTGATATGTCTATAACATGATAGAAGATAAATAGTTTTCAAACAGCTGACTGGCCTTAACTGTAGAGGTCGGACAGGGATACACAAGTAAAAGTAGTGTAACATCAAAAGAGAGTGCACAGTTCCTTTATGATCAAGAGGAGAAACTGGATCTGTCACCCAGCAAAAATGGGTCATGTAATAGAGGGAACTGAGTGCAATCGATTTTGAACCACAGTAAAGATGGGCAGCTTTCACATCAAAGTCAAGTAAAAGCAATCTCTTAGGAATGCTCAGAATCTTATGTGATCTCAGCAGAAAGATGTAGACATCAGGTTCTGTATTGCCAACAGAATAAAAATACCCTTGGCACAATGGAGGGTGTCCTGCAATAATGTAAGGACTGTAAGAACATGGAAGGACTTAGATTGAAAAATCTAAGGATGGGGAGAAATTCAAAGCCCTTCAGTGCTGCCACAGGGAACCCAAAATATTTTTGGTAAACTGCAAATCTGCTCTGCATTATGAGAAAGAGAATGATGGGGGGCAGACAGACAACTGTTGCCTTATCTAGAAGCAGCCTTCTAGTATAAAAAGACAGCAACAGAAAGTAAACTATGCAAACAATACGGACGCCACTTTCTTGTGAAACATCAATGAACCAGTGAGACAAGCACAACATCTGTACACATACAGCTGACTCTTCACACCCAGGTCATTCTTTCAAATATACCTCCAAACCACTCCATCATTGATACTTAGAAAATGAGATTATCAAATTTCCAGGTACCCTGGTACAACAGTACGTGGAAAAAGGGCAGTTCTTAACTGAAGTAAGATGAGTATAGACCCACATCAGAGATCTGACAAGCTAGTTATGGATATCTGACACAATATTAAGGCATCTTTAATTGCAAAAGATGAATCATAAAAAAACCCTTACGAGAATGGGCAAAGCTGAACAGACATATAAAATTCCTAAGATTTTAAAAGGGGTCTGCAAAAAGTGAAGAAAATGGGCAGTAAGTTGTTCCTACATAGAATATTTTGAATAGTTCTTGGTAAAAGTAACCTGTCACGATGCCTGATACTGTAGCTGGGATTGCAGTACCAGCACTACTCCAGCTCACAAAAATGGAAGAGAGACACTTGCCAATCAGCAAACTCAAGAACTCTGAGTACTGTGGGGTCATATAAGGATCTAACTGTTTCGGGGCAAAAAGGGAAGACCTTTATTTCACAGGGACATGAATATGTACAGTCAGTACAAACATGAGGCAAAATCACAATGATGAAAAGTGGTGAAATATTCAAATCTTGAGATCTGAGCATCAGTTCTTAGAAAAGACATAGACGTAACAATAGCTATTGGAGGGAGCACTCAAACCTGAACTGCAGTGGCAGGAACAACTGCCAGGGATGTCCTGCATTTCCTGGAGACATGCACTCTTGCCACAAGTAACTTCTCTGGAAAACTTCATGGTAATAAAGCATGAAAGAGCTACTGTTCTAAACTAAGAGGAAAACATTCTCTGTTGCTAAGGGAAGTCAGGGCTTAGTTAACTCATCACTCATTTCATAGCAGATACACATATATATGAGTACAGAATATGCCTCATGATGCACATTCATGGAATGATCACTACATGAATTGATTAACTCCTTTCATAGACACGTTTCTCAGATTTAGTTTCGCTATTTACATTCTAGTAACTGCCATTCTTGATTTCAGCATGGGGAGATGTCTCTACCTTTGAGCACTGGATATTCTAAGCAACCCAGCATATGGTTTGGTCACAGCTGATAGGGGTTGCTTTCCAGCTTCTTATGCAGGTGACATTTTGCCACTGAGCTGTTCTTACTAACGTTCATTCTTTAACTCAGTCTTGATAGACACAGAAAATAATTTTTCTGTACTTTACATTTGTAAATATGCCAGCTTTAGGTAGCAATTTAGCTCTTTCTGGGACAATGAAGTATCATCTGGTGTAGTGAAAAGTCAAGTGCACCGGTACTGTGATAACTCTCCAAATATTTTTGGTTGTTAATCTTGGATTTTCAGTCCCAGGCAAAATGTACACACATCATAAATATAACTACAATGTAATGGCAGCACTTGTCTTTTGCCTCCTCGGTACTGAGAAGTTTGAGGCTTAAAATAGTGATGTGCTTGCGGCACGGATAGTATTAGATAGACAGATGGTACACTGTTCTCACTTCGTAATCATACAAACCATATTTCCATGGACCTACCTACTGCCTGGCAGTCAGCATGTGAATACAAAAGGTTAACCTGCTAGGCGTGCCCTGTTAATTGGAGAATTGTCAAGTGTTTTCTGCACTGCTGAGCACACTGGTTCATGCTGATTATTTTCTAGGGTTTTAAAATATGTCTTTCTCTTACTCTTTTTATAACCCTTGCTGGAATGGAGAAACATAACAGAAATTGATGTGCTTTCCAAAGAGAATTCCTTCTCTCTTACTGTTTATGTATACACAATTGGGAAAGTTGTGTTCCCCTCACACATCATAGTTGCTGACTTAGTGGCATATCTTGTAAACGGCATCCAGTTTTCAGGGGAATTGCTACATTTCCTTTGAGGCTCCTTCTAACATACAGACTCATGTCGTAGGTGTCCTAGCTTGTTCTTTATTACTCTTTTCTTTTTGCATTAAAAAAATTCAATTCATTTTGTAAATCATTCACAATAGTGGCTGCAGTGATATCACTGTTTGGTTTAAGCACCTTTTTCCATTTAACTTTGCCAGGATTATAAGACTTTCTATCCCTACTGTGTAAGCTCTGTAGCAGAGCTTGTTTTGGTCACTTTGTAGCTAAGCTTATCTCAATGTGATTTCTATTTCTTTGTTTCTGAAATATTACTTTTATTAAACTTTTGCTTTCTTAGATAAAGTATGAAACAAGCATTGCAGAGGTGCATAGCAAAACCCATTGTATAAACAAGCAGTATCTTCTTATGCAGATATGAAAAAACTCTTTGTCTGGGAACTCCTCAGTTATACAAAGAGAACAAAACTCTGCAGTTTCTCTCCATGCACACCGTTGGTTTTGCTGGGGTTTCTCCAAATAAAAAATCAAATTTTAATACTGGGTTATTACCCAGAAATATGTTCCCAGGGCTCTTCTTAAAGGTTTTCCTTAATTCCTACTTCTCTGAAATAGTCTTGTTATACAAGCCTAAAAAATGCTCTGTGAAGCCTTAGTGACTCATATAATCTTTGATTTTTTTTTGTTGCCCTGCACACAAGTTTATCTAATCAGATGGTGATTGCAGAAGCCTGGATCCATCACAGTTGTTAACATCAACTGAGATTTGCGGAGTCTTTCCTTTCATCTCTCTTAGCTTGTCCTGAGACAGCAGTTTCCAAATTGATCCAAAGCAGCTATTGCTGGAATGACTATAAGGAATAGTTGAATAATGATGATTGTGCAGTATGCATTTATTATTCTTATTATTTTCTGCATGGTCATCTCTTTTCTATGGCTCACTGTGGTGTAAGGAAAAGATCTGATTCCTATAAAAAAAAAGAAAAAAATTTGCATTGATTTCTCTAGGTTCTTATTCAGGTTCTGTGCCCCATTTTAGTCATAACCTTGTTGGGGTCCTAATCACAACAATTAGTGCATTATACTATACAAACACAGTTTGAATGCTGAGAGCTGTAATAGTTGATTAACTGACAAATAAATCCTCGGTTTTTATGTTCTTCAAAAATTTTGTACTATAGGGCTGGGAGCCATTCAAAGTTTCAGTGTTTTGCTGTTAATGAGAGCTTTTTATGGTTCTTTGGTTGTGTATACATAATGGTATGGGCCAAAGAAAATTATCAGCCTTGTTAGGGACTCGGAGTCCCATCTGTATTCTGCAGCACATAGCTCTCATTCTCTATTTGTCTTTTGTAGGAAAGTGTTTTAATTCCTACTGGAATTCCTACTGTGAAATCACTTTTGGAGAAACAGAGAAACTAATACTGATGCAGAGACTAATACATCTGCCTTGAGGCTATTCTTTGTTTTTCTTTTTTTTAGCACAGCTGGCCTAGCCCAGCAAGAGGAAATAAGATGATAGAAAAGGTAAAATGGTTTCTTCATACTTTCTTGTTCATAAACAAACAAAACCTACTGAAGGATCAAACTCCTCCAAGTATCAGCATTTAAACTAGTCACCAGCTATCTGGCATTAAAAACAAGTCTTCTTGTTGAGACTCAATTTCTTCAACCTTGTTTTGCAACCTCCAGTACTAATTGGTGCTCAAGATACATGGTGGACTAGCTGGCTTTTATATTTGTTTTCATCAGCAAAGCCTCTCTACATCTTCAATAAATTATTTAGTCCTTTGTGTGTATGGATGATCATTAATACTGATTCTTACTAAGCCCCTACATACACACACACATACATACATAAAATGTGCAATTGCTTTCATTTTACTTAATGGAGTTATAGAGTGATCTATTGAGACATGACACTGTGTGCATGTTGTAAATAATTCAAGAGTGAAAGAAGCTGCATGAGCCTTCAGAATAAATATTGCACATCACCCAAAATCAGACAGACATTTGATTTCACTTCTTTAACATTCCTCAGGTAGCAAAAGAGATATGTCTGAGAAGTTTAAAAGTACTGCTGAGCTAGAGCTAAAACATTTTCTCTCCCTCTCAAAATCTGCTTCTCAGTGAAGTCTGAGACTGTAAAATATTTTACTTGCTAAAGAGCATTAAATTTTTAAAAGTGTGATGATGCCTTAGTACCTTTGAGTTCAACAGAGAAATCACGAGTATTCATTCTAGCCAGATATTTTACCAAGGCAAGGAAAAGATTTTCAGTGTTTTGGATTCTGTTGCAATGATTTCTGGTTGAGGCTTTTTCAATAGCCTATAAGTAAGAAAAATAGCAGTTAGGATACTTACCTGTTGTAAGTTAGCATTTGAAAATCACTGGTGAGTGTGCCAGTGCTTGGTGTCTGTCGGTCACAAGTAACTCAGTGTAATCCATCACTAGGGAAAGAGTGGTGCTTGTGCTCATTAGCTTCCTAACCGCCACGAACCGCGCAGCAGCGCAAATCCCAAAAGCTGGGCCTTGCTGCATTCCCACCTCAAACAAGCGGCGTCACAGGATGTCTGCCATGGCAGCTGACACAGCCATGGCACACGGCAGAGCGGGCTGTGCCAGGCACAGAGCAAAAGGAAAGCAGCAGGCAGCCTCGCTCTTGAAGTTTCTGATCTGTTTTGGGGGACTAAAACAAAGCTGTGTCCTTTCACTTGGTTTTCTTGGCAATGGCACAGCTAAGCCTCTGGAGATTTTGTGGGTTTGCTTTGCATATAATTAAAAATTCATTAATTAGGGTTAATTTAAAAATGGAAAACAAATTGTCAGGCTAGTTAATTCTTCCAGAATTCTTGCCTTTTTAAAAAACTGATTTATTAGAGTTTGGAAGGCTAACATAGGAAACAGTTCAGTTACACAATAGCTTGCTACGAAACATTCACCTCAATGATCTGATTTATTTCCAGCTTATCAACCATCTTGATAGCTTGGGCAGGAAAATTACAATAGATTTCCAACAGCAAGAAGAAAATATTGCATAAAACACAGCCCCACCTCTCTTCTTTTCTTTTTCACAGTCAATGCCAACAGCATAACCAATTCTGTAAGACTCCATCAGTCCCAAGGCTAAATTCAACTCTTTAAAATGATTGTGAAAGGGACAGCAGATCACTTTTCTCCAGATAAACATTTATTTAGCTGTATTTTTATGCTATTATTGAAGATGTGTGTGCATAGAAAGAATTGTATAAATTATCCTTCTTCAAAAGCTGTGGAGTGAATGTATTTTATCATGATCATTAGAACCTGTCTGATGCCATGGTGCTCTGCCAGCCAGTTGTGAATTGGCCCGGCTGTTCGCTTCCATGTGCTCCCAAGCCAGCTGGGTATGGGTAGGATCTGCTCCTCAGGGTTTGCTGGTAGCATGGTCTCGCCAGTGTTCCAATCCTCAGTAGACCAGTCCATCATGATCCACCCATAGCAGACTGAGGCTGTGGGCTGTGTGGAGGCCTCCTTTACCATCTGATCCTTTGTGTGACCCTCCAGGAGAAAGGTGCTCTCAGTACTGCATGGTCAAATCAGTGTTTCAGGCTTGTACAATCTGGTCTGCCCTCCTTCCCCGCAAAGTTTTCCTCATGCACAGTGGCAGCTGTTTACCTGAACAGAAAATACTGACAAGTCTCTGAGCAAGAAGCTCCACCAGTAACGCTTCCATCTCCTTGTGGATCCCTGTGAAGAAGAAAACCATTGTTTCAAGCAGAAAGACTTTGGAGCAACTGAAAGTCAGTAAAAATCTCTGTTGGTCCCAGGCAACACCAAGGGCGACATTTTGAGCATGTTCTGGCACCTTTCCTGGGGAAGGCAGCTCTGGAGTGGGTCCTTTAGGCCACCCTGGGCACCAACACACAGGTGCTCAGTGTGCAAGTCAAACCAGAGCTGTCAGGTTACTAGAGGTGCATCCCACTCTACAGTCTACAATTATAAAATTTTTCTAGTGGCCACTGATAGTAGGAATGATTCTTCTTTTAATCATAAAGACAATTTCCAGCACTAGGAAGAGGTTTTAGACATCTCCCAGGACACTTCCTTTGCCCACAAGTGAAAATATGATGGTCTTAAACATGGTCTAAAAGGCTATAAAGAGCAAATAAAGCTCAAGTCTCCAATGCTTTGTTTCTGAATCTGTTCTGAACAGAACACTTTGTGTGGAATTTTTAAAAGTAGTAAGTATTTCTGTGGTCAATTTGCTGATG
This sequence comes from Melanocharis versteri, assembly GCA_013397845.1. Taxonomy (NCBI): domain Eukaryota; kingdom Metazoa; phylum Chordata; class Aves; order Passeriformes; family Melanocharitidae; genus Melanocharis; species Melanocharis versteri. The sequence continues at coordinate 206,919 of VZTG01004390.1, read as the reverse complement.
CCTGAAGTGAATATGATATTCATGACAGATGTTTACTTGCGTTTTCTTGCCTAGAACATAGTTGAAACATTGGATTTTCCTTTGCTACCTTTACTGCAGGCAATGCCTAGTTCAGTAAAGCTAAGGCTGAATAAAGTTGCAGGGAAAGGTTTTATTATGTGAGCACAGGCAAAAGCCACGAGTTGTTCCTTCCCATGCTTGAGAGAGGTAATTATGGTATTTCAGGATATATAGTGACAGATGGACAAAGGTATGCTTTTATATTTATCCACAAGTATAATTTAATACCCACTTCTGAGCAGAATTGCTCTGTGTATTCATTTGCATAATTGGAAGGGGCTTGACATATCTCGCTGCATTTTCACTTCCAGTAACGCTAATCTTCTTTTTCCCATAGTCTGATTAAACTTTGCAAGTGTCTTGTATCACAACTCTCCAATGCTCACGCTGCCATCAGAAGGCAGTTTTGATTTGTTCGAGGAAGCTGGTGTTGCTGACCCTTTACAATACCATTTCAATTGCCTGACCTTGCTGATAAGTGACTCCAGTGGTCATCTCCAAATGGTGGTATTATCTCTTGTGTCAGAAAGGACTCCAGCTACTGAAAAGTTTGTACAGGGAAGTTTTATTTTCTTGTCACATGCAAAAGGGTGAACTGTGGTCACTTAGAAGAAAGCAATAAGGACAAACAGATGCTCAGCAACAGCCCAATTAATTATCCATTTTATAATTTCAAGTTACCCCAAAGCATGTCTCTGGTTTTACTGATAGATGACTTACTTTTATGTTTAGCTGCTTCCTCACTCCATTGTTCCCATGGTAACACCTCTGAAACATTGCTTCTTTCTGAGGAGATGAAACGCAAAGTGGCTGGAATATCTGAGTGTTTAAATATTAAATGAAAACAACAGAAAAATGGTGGAGTGAGTCAGACATTACAGGCAGGTGACACCCACAGTATCTGCTAGTAAATTGGAATGTGGGGTAGCGCTACCTTTACCGTTCTCCTACTACAAGCTGAAAACAGCAGCCAGCTCTTAGGAGTTGTCCTGAACCTGGCTATCCTGATACTGAGAGGCAGCTGAGCACACTTATGACCAAGCCTGGCTAAAAGATCCTGCTGCTAACCTCTGCAAGGAGTTAGGAGCAGCAAGGAAGTTAATTTGTAGGAGTGCTGTATTTATTATTTGCCAGTGATAAACATTTCTTGTTAAAATTGGCAATAAATACAAATTTTCTTGGTATTTTGCTGTAAAATCTGGTAGGAAGTTAGCATGGAAATCCTGTAAAAAGCGTTCCTGCCAATGTTTGAAAATACGCCAACATTTGCTTTGACCGTGTCTTTTCACTAATGGTAACAAACATCAGTTATCTGGGTTTGGAGAGGGCTGTGCTGCAGATGTGGCCATTTTTGTAAACTTAAAGAGAACTTCTATGGAGGGTTTTAATGTGCTGCAGCTACAGTGATGTCTCTCTCCTGCTACACCAAGCCTTTTCAAATTCACAGTACAAGACTTGATCTTCAAAGTGGATGTAGTGGTGCTCCTTTCCCCAGCCCAGTTTGTTTCACTCACCCTTCTGATCCGCTTTGATTCAGGTTCCCTCTGTCTGCTCCCACCGATGACTGTGCCCAGCCTACTGGCTTAGAACCATCTCCTGTTCTTGTGTATCAAAACTCTCCCTTCCTTCCCTTAAATGCCTCCTTAGACAAATACCTTTCTGCTTCCTGTTCTGAACCTGGACTTCAAACCAGCCTTGCTCTATCCTCCCTTGTCTGAACATAATGGGGAGCAAATTAACCCCCCTTTCTTATCTTTCCCACGTGAGACAACATGAAACAGCAATGAAATAAATGCCCTGAATTCCTCATACAAAACACTCCATTGAGCACTATTCCCACTCACTTGATTTGTCTGACTTCCATTCCCTCTAGACTAACATTTTACATGATTTTATACACTGAATTTATCTTCCTAGGACAGGGCTGTTTTCTTCCTACTGCCCATAAAAGAACCTGACTTCTACTAACTTTTCAGAAATAAATGGTAAGAATATTCTTCCCCTTCTTTGATTGACACTTACAATTCCTTTTAGCTTTAACATTATAGGTTTTCAATAGAATAAACTTTTGTTTTTGAAAGTCTGTGGTCATATGAGGGGGAAAATTCCCAGAACAACCCAAGCTCTGCTCACTAGCAGTGTTAAAAAAAGACGCCAGCCAAAGTAGGAGGTGTAAATTTTCTTAACATTTTCCACCATAATTTTATTTTAAAAGCTTTGATAGGCAGTCAAACAGCAATTTCAGTATAAAAATGGGTATTAAGTTTCAGAACAAGCCCACTCAACATTAGGGAGAGACGGTGTCGCCTAAGGAAAAGGGAATTAACAAGATGACCTTCCCAGGTTCCTTCAAGCATGTGTTCTATAAGTCACTGAATAAAGACAGTTCTCACCTTTCCAATATTGTTGTTTCAAGGACATCATGTTGTCAGGACACATGTTCCTGCACTTGTATATACAGCATTTGGTGTTTGCAGTTGTTTTTTTCCATAGTCACTAAGGATGAATACTTGCTCTTCTTCTCTTTCTAATCTAATGAGGGAAAGGAGCTGCCCTGTTGAATCTCTCCCAGCTACCCCAACAGGAATTTCACTGGACCTCTTTGGCCTTTCAAGCACTGACACCAACTGAGGCTTTTTTTTGTAAGAGAATTCTCCACAGCTTCCTCCTGTGTATTCATAAGATCACAGCAGCCTGTGGTTTGGGCTAACAACACATAGCTGTTGAAAATTTTTCTCACTGTAATGAATCAATTTTTGCTTAGTTAATGATCCTTCTCATTCTGTGGGACTAGCAAAGGGTTTTGGAAAGAATTCCCAGTAGGTATGAAAGCTGAACAAAAGTGGTTGACTGAGGTGTGTGAAGATGTCTCCTCAGTAGCTGTTTTGAATTTCACTTATTTCAGACATATCAAAACTTTCCAGAAAGAAAAAAAAAATGGAGAGTGTTTTATGGAAATGAATTTAGTTTCTTTATCTGGGAGTGGAATGAGATTATGAAGTGCAAACAAATATGTTGTATACCAATGGAAAAAAGTGCTGTGATTGGCCCCAGTCCCTTGTGTTTAGCATGATGTCAGCTAACCTCATTCCTCACAGTTAAGGGTAAGCACAGTCAAACTTCCTCAGTCCTCTGGGAGTAGGGCTTAGAATCAATGCTAAGCTTGAACCCATGTGTAGATTTGAAGAGGAGAAAAGAATTCTGTTTACAGAGAGAGGAAGAAATGAAAAATTTGCACTGGGCCTAGAAGGTCAAGAAGTGGGGAACAAAGTCATGTAGGAAACAGAGGGAAAGCATAAGGGAAGCAGAGAAATAGGCAGAAGAGAAAGTGACTGTGAGAGCAGAAAGGAATAGAAAACCACTGGCAAAATGAACACATAAGAAAATTAATTGACACTGGAATTCACTGGAGGCAGCAAACTTGAGAAACTGAGAAAGACAGTATATGTGTGGGGGAGCATACACTGTGTAACAGTCCCTGCAATTTAACCCCCATTTCAGTACGGCTTTATGCACGTGCATGAGTTCTTCAAATCTGGCAAGCATTTAATCAGATGCCTATATCCCTGAGAAATCTTGAGGACATTAAACATAGATGCTGCAATGAATTTGGAGGGCTTAGATAATATTGATTTAAGGGGGCAAATATTGAGGTTTTTCTAACAAAATGCCTTTTTTAGCAAGATGTTGATCGAAACCTTATGAGCAGAAGAACACATTGAATACCAGTGATATGCATAATGCCTCCCATTCTGTCCTGCATGAAGTCATTTTGGTGGGCTTGGAGAAATGAATAGAGCCAATGTACCTAAACTAAAATGTGTTAACAGCACATGTGGGAGATAAAGAGGCAACTGATCTTATTTTCTTGTACTTCAAAGATCACATCAAGTGTATAGATCTGGTTGGTACCATTTGTACTTACTGTATGGCAGGAAGATTACATGCATCAGCTTGACCTCCTTCCTGGGCTGATGTGAGGTGGTTCATGGCATGAAGGATATGAGAAACTCTTGCTTGTAGCATCTCTGCATACTGTGGGAGAATCCCATTATTTTTGAGTGACTGTTGTTAAACTCCCAAGTAGGGTCTTGGTGAGTGTGTGTGTCCTAGCTAAGTGCTGAATGTGGAGTGTAATCACAGCTGCTCATCAGAAATACAAAGTAGCATTACCCAAGATTATTTAAGAGAAAACAGCAGTAGGAAAACTGCGTGACAGAACACAAGGGAGGAGCTGGGTAAGTAAAAGGAAAATGTGGTTCCATGTTACAACGTGAGACTGACTTCACAGCATTTAAATTTCGGTTCAGAGTTTAGTTATTTACAGCCTTGGAAGCAAAACAAAGGTCTGAGTTAAACTATAGAAATAACTCTTTATTAACGAATACTTCTGCCTTTGAAGCATGCAAAAGTACTATCCACTATCTACTAATACTTGTGTTAGGCAAGTGGCAACTCTCCACTAGAACTGGGAGATAAAAATCTAAAAATGCATAGAAAGACATGGAGGATCTCAGCACAAGGATGAGTCCTGAGTACTACAGCTGGAGCTTCTCCGTAATGTAGTGGTCCCAGTTCAGGGTTTACCCATCACAGAGGCTCTGGCTGAACCCTCAGTGCTGATGCCAACAATGGATCTGCTTTCTAAATTTCAAGTATGGTTCAGTAAAGCACCTATCACCAGTGCTTAAAGAACCGTCTGGGTATATATATACACCTAAGGAGGTAGGGTCACTGGAGTTACAGTTCAACACTTAAATATTGATTTGCTTTCTGCAAGCTTGTATGGTCAAGTCATATTTGTGTGTCCTCCTTTGCTAGGGACTATGTCCTAAATAAACACGGGATTGCTTCTTCCTTGACACTCAGGTGATTATGGACAGTGCCAAGCTAAGGTTCTCTCCATGGTTCCCTTATATGAACCACCTGGGTCAAAATAGCAAAGACAGGACCCCGGTCTCTTTTCTCACCAATGCCTTTCCTCTCAGTCAAATTTTTACAGCTTATAGGAGATTTTTGAGTCTTTTTTTAAGGGAACATTGTTGCTTTTTCTTTGATATTACCTCTTGACCTTGCGGACAGGACAGAGGGGTTGATACTGGGATGCCGGTTGTATCAGTTAGAAAAGTTGGACTTAAAAAGGCTCCTAGGGCTGGTTGGGTACCTGCCACAAACAATCACCTTCTAATCATCCAGGCTTCTCAGCTGATGCACTCCCAGCTCTTCTGTGCTGGAACAGTCTTCATGGCCAACTAGAAGGGCCTCAGCTTCCAGTAACCCTGCCATGCTGCTGCTTTTTCTGCTCCTTTTAGGAGGTGCCATAGAAAATTAATCCAAACATACTTCTCCTTCAACTCTCAGCAGCATCAATATTTTCTTCTCAGATGAGCTGCTTTCATGGATCTCCTGTGAGACACTTCCCTAATTCAAAGCCTTTTGGCTGTTTCTCAGTTGAAGATATTAATTGTGCTTGAGATGAAAAACAAGCACATTTGGCAGCACTAGATGAAACTAACATTAGCATGTGCTTCTAGTGAGACATTTTGGCGTGGGACATACACAAAAGTTAAATTATCACAATGATAAACACAGCAATAGGAAAGAAGTTTTTTTCTTGTGTTTGGCTTAAAGACAAGTGCTATTTAGTATTTTTTTCCTCTATACTTTGTCTCAATGATACTTCTCAAATACCTTTAATTTTCAAAATGTAATTTTTTCAGCATTCCTAGACCTAGTCTGGAAAACATTTTGTTCTGATTATACTGGAAACAGAACATCCGAGGTATCACCAAACCACTCACTGTGAAAGCATCACTCAGAAAACCATGTGTGTCTCACTCTTTTTTTTTTTTTTTTGAGACTATTAATGGAAGGCTTCACTGAATTTATATACAGTTGTTCTGGTTGCAGTAAGAGAGAGCAATAATTTAAGATTTAAAAAATAAACGAAAATTTCTCTAATGTTACCCTATGCAGAAAGCATTTGCTCCTTTTTTGCCCTCAACACTGTATCACTGTATCCCCACACACAGCATGGATGTCTTAAATCAGATGAAAGTGTTGGGACAGCATTCCAGTAACAACCTCCATGTGAATGGCTCAAATGTACTCAAATAGACCCTCCTGCTGAGAGGTAACTGGAGCTGAATTCTGCAGCACACCTCTTCCCTTTGAGACATCCTACACAAAGAGTTACCTGACACATTTCTCAAAAAACCCTCAGCAAAATGAAACTGGTTTGGAATTCTGTTCTGAAAGTTTAGTATTTAAGAACAATTTTGAGGCTGCCCTGTGATCACCAGACTGATTAAAAATGCTAATCAGAAGCTTGTATGATTAGGAGATTAGTACTGTCTGAACTTTGATCTGCCTCATTTGTGTATACAGGAAAGGGAGAGACACACACCATCATGCTGAGAACTGCTTTCATGGGTAGCAGATTTCTCCTCAGTAAGGGATTCACAAAAGAACTGTTCACTGTTTCGGTTCTTGTTTCTTGCTGTCCGTAGTTCACAGAGAAGGCCTCAGGGTTTCTATAGTCACTAACTGTTAACTTTAAACCAGAAAATTTTATAACAGCCAAAAAAAGGAACAAAACTCTATGACAAAACAGGCAATATTATAATTGCATTCCTGTTACTAACCATGTGCTTTGGTTTGATCCATGTGATGTTCACAGGACCCGACAGAATTAATGAAAATCCCTCACATGTGAAACTCAGGACCTCTAACAATGGTTCACTTCCACGGTCTTTGTGTAAACAACACATTGACACAAATATGGAATATCTGTCAATGACAGCCTCAACTCCAGACACAACTCCAGACACAAATTTACCTCACTTTTGGCAAACTTGTCATTGCATGTCTTAATATCAGTACCCCTTCAGATCAGGAGTGCCATGGCTTTGAAAATGTCTTCAATGTAAAGAGTAAATAAGTGAATAAACACAGTAAACATAAAAATCACAAGCAACGTTCATCAGTTGTGGTAAGATACCCAACCATTAGAACAGCCTCTTTGAAGCCATGGCCCTTATAAGTGAAGAGTGGTCGGGCATTGGAACAACCAGCCCTGGGAAGTGGTGGAATCACCGACCCTGGGAGTGTTCAAAAAATGTGTAGATGTGGCACTTGGGTACATGGTTTAGTGGTGAATGTGTCATTGCTGGGTTAATGGTTGAAATCGATGATCTTACAGGTCTTTTACAACCTCAATGATTCTATTATTCTAAGCAGATTATAAACTTATTTTAGTGAAAACCCAACAAATCTCTGCAATCCCCTCCAGTGTCACCATCTTTCTATTGCTAGATAAAATCTTCATACAGAAAACTACAGTCTTCTCAGCACTGCAACTCTCATTAAACACAGAAAAAGGGGATGGCAGACTAATATTTGCATTGCCACTTTGAGTGGAAAGGGAGGATTTAGTCCCAGAAAAGAGGTGGGGGAAAGCCACGTGAAGAATTAGCCCCCATCTATTACGACAGCTGACAGGCTATAAAGTAGCATATCTATTGACATGGCCAACCAACACCTTCACTGGAGCTTAAAGGTCTTCAATGAAAAAAACCAAGTCCACTATAAATAAAGGTGCCGATCTAAAGAACTTCAGTTGCCTTTATTCAGCTTCCATTGCCTCTGTGTCTAATTAGCCTGTAAATTCTTTTGGTCAGGAATGGCTTTCACTGTTCTGGGTTCAACTTTGAGATTTCCTATCTGGCCACGGAGAGAAATCAAGGGACATAACTTGATTTTTAATCTTTTCTATTACCTTTTTTTGTAGTAGACAAGAGCTCTCTCAGTTACTTTTCCTCTCAGCAGCTATAAAGGGAATGAAAGAAAGGACTGGAGCATGTCTCTGCACCATTCTTCTGACATGCAGTTGTTTTCCTGCTTTAATGTAAATCAGAAAGCCAAAAGCCCACCAGAGCCTAGCTGCTTGTGGAGCTTGGACAGTTAAGACACACAAGTTTCTGTAGCTACGTGCACGTGAACAAGCAACAAGGTTAACACCACTGTTTCTCTTTGGTTCCCCAGCTTGCCTTTTGCACTTGAGACAATCGGCAGCCTTCAGCATGAATCCAGAGCAATTTCACATGCAGTGTGTACCAGAGCATCCTGGGCATTGTGCTGCTGCATCTTACTCGTAGTGGGTAGAATTCACAAGCATAACTAAAAAACACATTTGAACGATGGGAGAACAGAGGATTGGTGATATTTTATTTGTGACTATTTGTTTATGTAGGCTATTCGTATTACAATTATGACACCATGAGAAATAATCCCAGATACGTGTTGTATGTTCTGAAGAACATAGACAATGATCCAGAGGGAATCACCTGAAAGGCCTTCTGTCGTAAACTACATGCTGTATCGAAAAGAAGATCAGATGGCTTAATCCCGTTTTGTCTGCATGTGCTTCCTCACATGCACAGCGTTTCTAGGAGGAACACAGAACCGATGCGTGCGCTGTAGGAGGAAGTTCCCACCACTCGTTGGCTAGCAGTAACCACTTAATTAATGTAAACATAAAATTTTAGTTAAAAAAAGAAATGAAACCGCGGTGGCACAGCCTGGAACTACCACCGTTTCACAAAATGGGTCATTAATTTGTCATCCTAAACACCACGCGTTCGTTGCAGTGCAAACCGCGCGCAGAAGCGCCATTCTCCCCATGGAAGCCCATCTTGAAATGCATCTCCTAGAGGCAGGTGGAAGAGCCCCGAGCCACCAGCGGTCCCCGCCAGCCCCGGGACGCTGCTCGCGTTCCGGCCCGCTCCAGCCCCTCAGGCGACAGGGTCCCGGTCCCGGTCCCGGCCCGCACCTCCGCACCGCGGCACCTGCCGCTGCCCGCTGCCCGCTCCCCTCCGCGCAGGGACGCCGAGCGCGACACCGAGAGCGGGTCACTGCTGCGCCGGTCAGGGGAAAGGATTAATTTCGCCAGTTAATTCCTCCCTCCGGCCCGGCGGCGGGGGAGGGCACATGCGCGTTGCCATGGGTGCCGGAGGAGCACCCAGAAAGTTGCGGGAGAGGGGCGGGGAGAAGGGGCCGAGCCGCCCGCCGGGGCTGAGTGCCCGCCCGGCGCCGCGCTGAGAGCCCGCGGGCAGCTGCTCTCGCTGCGGCGGCTGAGTCGCCCACCTGCTGCCTACGGCTGGCGGCGGGGGAGGGAGTGAGGAAAGGGATAAACTTCAAACTTGGCCGGGCGGGCAGGGAGCCGCATGGATGTGTCCGTCCCTCGGCGCTGACTCGCAGCCCGCGGCGCGCTGCGGGGCGGCCGCTGCCCGGGGAGCGCGGGGCGNGCGGCGGGGGCGGCCCGGCGGCTGCAGCCGCCCCGGGGCTATCGCGGTTTGGCGGGGTCAAGCGGCGGTGGCTGCTCCCGTTTGGAGTCTCCCGGTGGAAATGCCCCGGCGTGCGGGCGAGGCGGGGGAGCAGCGCGGGTTCCTCGGGAGAAAGCCCCGCGCCGGGCTGAGGCGCTGGCGCCTGCTCGTCCGGGGCTCCCCGGCCCCGAGCCCGCCGCGCCTCTCGGGTCGGGAGCCGAAAGGGCATCACGGGGCAGCTCTGTGCCGGCGAACGGCCCTGAAGGAGCTTCCCCCCTGCCGTTGCATCAGAGTGGAGTTCTCTCCAGACGCCTGTGGTCCCTTCTGCAACTTCGGGCTACCTTTCGTTTTGTCCTTAGGCTGCAAACCTCCTTCAGCTGTAGCTGCTTCTTTCCTTAATCTCACACGCACCCCCAACACCTCTCCCCCCGTTACAGTATAGATTTGACAGAAAATTCTGCATTTTAGGCTAGGAACAGTGCTAATCTTACGTTTTGTAGCGAGAGTATTGTACAGAGTCTTTTGCATCCTTTGTGCATGTGCTGTGTTAGTAAACTGATGCATTTATAATTAACCGTATCATTCCCGTTTATTTTTCTGCCTGCTGGCACAGTTTGGGCTGTAAGTGTGCAGCTTCAGGCCCTCATCGTGCAATATGCTTCGCATCCCTCAAATACAAAGTCTGAGGTTGCTGGGACAGCACTTGGGTCTCTAGGTAGGGCTGCCAGCAGTCCTTGAAGATTTAAAAACAAACTCGACTAAGCCCAGCACTAAGCATCTCCATTTACTATAAGAAACCCAGTTTGCAGCACAATTAGGATGGGTCATTTGCTTAAATTAAAGCTGAATTTCAAGTGTGTGCTTTAGGGAAGAAAAATCAGCTGGAACTTGTCATAGTTTGTAATGCTTTTGTGCTCAAATTATTGCCTGGCTTGTTTGAGCCGTATCTAGGATGGCAACAAGCCATCCATATAAGAATTCAGTGTCTTAGACTGTGTTAGCGTATTGCTCATCTTAAAACTTTCAACTTGGAAACAAGTAATGGGGGTATGAATGTGTTTGCATAGCTTGAGGGATTTTTTTGTTGCAGTTGTTGTTTTCCAGAACTTTTTTAGGTTTTCATGAAAAATGTCATGACTAATGAAAGTTTTTAATCTCCTGGGTTATCAACTAAATCCCTCATAACCTAATTTTTGATGGTATGCTGCATCAGGTAGAGTTTTTTTTCAGCTGGCTAATTTACAGTACATATTATCCATAAACACTGACCATCTGTTGTCTATGTTTCTTATAATTGTGGCTCAGAACATTTTACTCTTGAAAAACTAACTTCCAAACAAGATTTCTTTTTCCAAGGGTCACTAGGAAAACACAAGCATTATGTGATAACAGTATAAACTCTAGAATTGGCCAAGGAAGAATTTTTGGTTTTATTATAATTCATTTTTGGTTTTATTATAATTCATTTGAATATACGTTCATTTGAAATGGATAAGATTGAGGTGGAAGTGATTTAATTATGAGATTCTGTTCTTTCTTTGATTATTATAATTGCATACAGTACATGATCTCACAAGTGCTCCTGTACTCTATTTAACAGGTTTCATTGAGAATGCTTCTGGAATATGAGTTTTGGCAAAAGCTCCATTGACTTCTAAGAAAGTTTGTTTTTTTTAAGACTTGTGAAGATTCACTGTGATTTCAATTTTCTTTGATGAGTTATGAACAGTTTGATACTATTAAGCATACCCAAGACTGAAAAGTTCAGAATAAACTAAAATGTAACTGGAACATATCCATATGCATTTTTATTTTTTCGTGAAAGCAGTAATGTAATATGTGCAAGTACAGATGACTAAATGGAAGTGTGATTTTTGCTCATGTCAGCATAGCAGGGCTGGTTTCATCTATAGGATCTGCAAGTGTTGACTTTCACAGGTACAGGCTTCAGCATTTGCATGCTGCAGAATATTTTCCTGCTGTGGGTCACAGCCAAGTGTTCTGATAGTTCCGATAGCCAGAACATGCCAACAGCTCAGATATGGTGCCTAGTTGCACCCTTTGGAGCTAGGAGCACCTAGCACATGTCTGTTGGCACATCCTCCAGTCACACCTCAGACTTTGCCCGTTTGCATTCTGGTGGTCTGTCCATGCTCCTTGTTAGTGGGCTCTTGTAGTCCAGTTGGGATGATGCAGGAAAAAATCGGTGCTAGTGGGCATAATGTCTTTTTATTTAATATAGGCCAAGAATCAGCTATTCCAGACAGAGGCATTGTATCAGGAATGTGGAGGAATAGAAGGTTGATGGCATCACCTAATGGGACACATGAAGAGAAGAACTGTACAGAGCCAGGTAAGATGGGAAAACTTTGCAATGTCCTGTAAGCTCTTAAGATGTATTGGGTAGTTTTGTCATGACCAAGTTGCAGTGATGTGTAAACATCAGTGTTAAACTTAAAAAGCCCCAACAAACTGAGTGTTCTGTGTAGAAATGAGGTTTATTGTGTTACATAATGACATGATTTTATGTATCAAAAGCAAAAGGTAACGTTCAGATAAAGGGATGTTTTGGGGTCATTGTGAGACCAGTGCTTACAATTTGGTTTCTGTAGTTTTGTTCCTTCGGTAATTATTCATTTCTGTCCAGCTGATGTGTGTATATTTCACAAGTCATGAGAAGTGTGCTCCTCTTAAAACTATGGGTAGCTAAACACGCAGTGTTTTAGATGACATCTGAGCACAGTGATTTATGTTCATTACCATTACACTGTTAATCTTTTTTCGCTAGTTTAGTGATGAACTATGTATTCAGAGTAGGAATTTGTGTTGTGGGGAGGGGGATGATGAGGTAAGTGATATGGAAACCCTGGAATCCATTTTACTTCAGGATGTCTATCTTGGCCAGGCAAAAAGAATTGATTGAGGGCAGGAATAGATGACGCATTTTAGTATCAGTGTTAGTCCACAATGCTTTCGTCTTCCCATCTGTCTTTCCAGCGTGTATTTCCTTTCTCTCTCTCCTTGCCTCTCTGTGGTTTATGGTGTGTGGGAGATGAGACATTTTGCCAATGGCACTAGCCAAGTTAATTTAAAGTTCAGATTTATTTTTTTTTTATGTGACTCTTTGATCAACTCTTTGATAGCAATGGAGTGTGTGCCTTCTCGCCAACAGTGTCAGCATGAGTTCTAGGATACTGTCAGCCCCAGGCACTAGGAGAGTTTGGAGCAGTATTCCTGCCCTCACTTCTATGTTTGTTGTAATACTGAGGTACTTGTTGTATAGATTGAGGATCACTACTGTGCTTATACACTCCTGAGAGAGGAGTGGAAGAACATTGCTCAAAGTATGTGGGTCCTGAAGTTTTAGCTATATCCTCTTGATGTCCAAGAGCTTCCCTGTGCTTTTGTTGAGAACTTTGTGGGTTGGTTTGCTGTGTTCTGCATCTATAACCCTATGATGCTCTTGATTTGTCTGTCAAAGTTCTTCACAAACACGAAAGAACAGGAAAAGGACCTTTTGGAAACACACAATGTTTCTTGATGAACAGTGAGAAAATACTATTCTTTCCTACTCTTTCATTTTCCTCCATATATGTGGATGCATCGATGTGATCATGTCTGAGCACATACTTGGGTAGCACACTTGGAGTCAAGGCAATGGAGGCCACAAAATTATAGAAGCGAGATCAGAAAGATACCTGTGGAAGTTCTGATGGGGGCTTCCATTTAGCATGAATGAGAATTTTTTCACAATGATACCATAAAATGACCAAGGCAAAAACATGCTTGCATGTGAATTGGAATTCCAGAAGCAGTGCTGACTTCTTCACATGTTTAAAACAAATAGTTCAGCTTCCTCCATTCTTCTAAAGTCATAAGATTATTTTAAGAACAATTGGCATAGATCAATACAGCTGGATAATTTTGATGTTCTTTCTGAAATTCAGGTCTCTGAGGTGCACTTTTCTCTGTAACCACAAGAGATGGACACAAGGGAGGCCCAAATATGCCTCAGGATGCTGAAGTTTTAAGAAAAATATCACAAGACTTGCATTAAATTAATAATTTCCAGTCACAGTAATGGTAGTAGCCTTTCTTTTAAAAAGTGTTTCTTCAGTTAGAACACAGGTTTCCAGATCAAATCTGTCACAGGATTGCAATTGTAGTATTTTTAATCACTTCCTGTTATTCTGCAGTTAGGTACTGCTTATCACTGTGTATCTTCTGCAGCTGAAGGAGGAGCTGAGATGCTGTAAGAGTGACTAGATGTAAACTGCAAATAAAGGGAACATCTGAAAATGGCTGAAGTTGGTGTTCGTGGGGCAGGAGTGGGTCCGTAAGAACCCATTATTGTTATTGCTCAGTAACAACTTCTGTAGATTTGGGGTAGTGCTCTTAGTTGGCTTTGTTTTTTTGTTGTTTTGTTTTTTAGTATAGGGGATGTTGACTTGCTTTTTTTCTTTTTATTTTTTTCCATTATTGTCCGGTAGCAAGGGATTGAGATTTGTCATGTAACGAGAAGGTAGCAATGATCGAACACCTATCAAAAAGGAGCAAGTAATGTAGCTCATCTCTGTGGGAATGTAGCTTGTGTAATCACATGACTACAGTCCCAGGAAAGGTCAAGAGACTTGATGGAGATTGCATAGAAAATTGGTGAGAGTGTGGATTTTCATCTGGAATATGAATACACTGTTCCCTGTAGGCTCCTTTATGAGATGTACTTATTCTTACCCATGTTATTTCTGTGTCTGCTCTAAGCATGAGGGGCCGTACAAATGTGTGGATCTGTGTATGGCATATGCCAATTTTCTTTTGTTTTGTGAATGTTTTCATATGAGTGTTTAGGATACAAGAATTTTATAGTACCTTGAGAAATGCAGGTTCTTGCTGAGAGGCTGTTAATCCCTTGTGTCATTGCTGCGCCATTGCTGTGCTCCCTTTTCATTAGCTTCCCACACAAGTTTGCAGTTCTACCTCCCTTTTTCCAAAGGCTTTCAATGAAGTTAATGTATTTACCACTTCACCCGATTTTCTTACTTAGGTGTAAGTAAAAAAAAATAAAAATCCCAATTGTTAAAAATGGCAGCTATAGAGGTTTATAAGACCATGAGATCCCTGCACTTCATGACAGGGGCAAGAAAGGCTCACCCTTTGTAATATATCTTGGGACAAAAACTCCATAAGCTTCTAGAAGTAATGTTAGAAGCTTGTAAGAGCTGCTACCTTCTAGAAGCTCATATAGTTACACTGTTTGAGATGAGTTTTATTTACTGAAGTAGATAATTTTGTATTGTGTTCTTCTGGAAACATTGGTAATGTTTCTGGGGCCATTGTATCAGAAGAGAAAAAATGCTGAAGTCTCAGCAATGCTGCTTTAAAAAAGAACCAGGGGACTCTGAAAAAGGACAAGAAAATACATGTATGTGTGTGTATATAACTAGAGGAGAAAAGTTGGGGTTTTTGTATCAGAAGACTGACAATCATTAATATCTTAAGAGGTGCTCCACATATTTTCTGACAGTAATATTCTGCAGTCATGAAGAGTTATGGATTGTTTCTATCCCATAGCAGCAAAGGAACTGTAGATCGCTGCAGGAAGGAGGTGAAGCATTTGTGAGCACCAAGCCAACCTCAGTTCTAGTCTGGACTGAGAGCAAATCCTCACCACAGTTAATGTGTTCTGTAGCATTTTTCTATTAAAGAACCTTCCTGGCTTTAAACTTCCTGCTTGCTGGAAGCTCCTCTGCCATGATAAGATACCGGTCTTTGTATTGTCCTGGAGGCTAGAGGGCTTATAGATTGTATGCAGAAGGCTCTGGACTTCAGAAATTTCATGAGAGCCTGGGGTTTTTGAATTATGAATCTTGTGTTTATCTGGTATTGAGTAACTCTCTGGATGGCTTCCTCTTGGAAGGAAACCAAACTACCTTTTCCTTATGGCTCTGGGTAGATTTCTGTGGGAGGAGTTGACCTGACCCTCAGTTAAAGCAGAGAGATCAGAAAAGAGGAGTAGCTGTCTCTAGCATCTTAACATACCTCATTAGTTTGCAACCAATTTTTTTGCCTTATCCAAGCTCTCACTTCCATCTGCCATCAGCTTGCTAGCTTGCAGTGCCATCTGCCCAGAAAGTCTGATTTGTAGCTTCTCTGCTCCAATGGCTTGCCTCTTGATTCAAAATGTTCCTATGACTCCATGTCCTCCAGAACTCCAAGTAACATTTCCAGGGCACGTACAAGGTGGGGTGACTGGGTCTCATGATGTTTCTTACCCCGTGATTCCACTGGGACATGTTAGGCTGTTAAACAACTGACCCGGACTCTTTGTTGTTGTGAATATTTTCAAGTAATCCCTGTATATGGACAGAATTTTTTTTTTTCTGTGAATTAGAAATGTGTGGGAATATATTTCCATTGTCTTCTGACACTAGTCAGTGAGCGGCCTTGAAACAGGCAGTGGGATTTCCTTGCCTGTGGTTTGTCAAACATGGACAGTTCATGAGCTATATTGATCTTAAATGGGTGGCGATGTGGTTCAAGCATGTTCCTCCCATTGTTGTTAGTGGGTAAAGATGAATTGTGGACTGGGGGAAAGACAGGGTTAGCATTTCTTCCTGACCCATGCTGCATTTTTAGTTTAGCATTAAAAGGCACATTGTAGCAATGCTTTCTGTTCCTGCAGTGAGAGAGAAAGAATCAATCTTCTACAGTAAAGTAAAGGGTGTTTCCCAGTAGCATGTGTATAACCGAGTCCTGAGTCAGGACCAAAGTCATTAAGTCTGTGTATATTTTACACTGTTAGTTATAACCTTGGGGACTCGTAAGATGTGAGAAACTATAGACATCTTAGACAGTTTTGTTAGCGTACCATAGAGAGAACAGGAGCCTGTTATTTTTTTCTACAAAAATTGATGATGGCTAGAGAAGACAGGACTGACTCTTCCAAGCAATTTTCCAAAGGGGCAGGAAAAGTTATTTCTTGTGTGCTTGTAGTAAAGACACTATAGGAACTTTTGATTTCCATTAGTTGTATTTAACAAACACAGTGCTTATTTAAATACATAATTCTTAACATGCTGGATTGATGTATCCTTTTTTTCCTTAATCCTCATAGGCACCTTAATATATAAGATCATAAACTAAGAGTAATAAATGCTGGTGGAATATGTAATTTTGTGCTGATGTAAATTTTCTTTGAATGATGTGATAATTTGTATTTCTTTTAAACAATGTGCTCATGATCTTCCCTAGATCAAACTTCCATTTTGTAGCAGGGATGAATGCCTTAGACCTCCACTTTTAAGGATGTGGTATTAATAATTTCACTGTAAACCTTTGTTTCATGAACAGCCTAAATTAGTAAGCTCAGCATGACCTGCATGTGCTCTTACTATGCATTCATACAATACCTAGCACAGAAAGACCATGGTCTCATTGAGATCCTACAGACAATTACTGTGTTCTGTTATTTGCAAATATCCCCCACCTGCATATTAGTCAGACTTCCTCTCTGCCTTGATGCATAGAATATGTGCAACTATTTTAGTATGATAGATTTATTGATAGTGCATGCATGTGGATTTAAAATATTTTGTTACTCCAGTGTGTTATGCCCTCAAAGACCAGGAAAGTTATCAGCCATAAGCATTCTGTTTTTGTGGTGGTCTAAAAGGAAATGAAAATTAAGAAAGGTTTAAGAAAAAATTTCTTAGTTGTTTTATGCATATGGTATTTGCATAACATATAGGTGTAGTGTCCTGTGAATATGTATTTATTTATGTAGTTGGAAGACTTACTAATTAGCTAGCATGCAGCTTACTTCTGTAGCCACTTGTCATATGGGGTTTTATTTGTTTTGGGTTTGCTTTGGGTTGTTCCCCCTCACCCAGTGACTCCAGACTCCCTCTTTTCCCTGAAGATGCTGAGTGGTAAACTTTATTGATTGTGATCTCATTTGTATGGCTTCCGATTCTGGGGAAGATAGATGTGTGACAATTTAAAACCACTTTTAGTGGGGTAGTTGATGGCAAATGACAAACATTTTTTCACAATTTTTTCTTTTGTGGCTGCCAAGGTCTCCTAAATCAGAATTCACACCTAGGTTGAGGTTGAACTTCTGACATCTTTGCGTTGCCTACAAGTGTGGGTATTAAATGGTTATGCAGGTAGGTGTAGATGAAGTTAGCTGGGAAAAGTGGTGGGGTTTTTCTTTGTGTTGTTTTTTTTTTGGTTTGTTTGTTTGTTTTTTGTTTTGTTTGAGGGTTTTTTTGTGAACCAGTGTAGGAAATGTGCTTTGACTGAACATAGAATTTGAAAAATAATCATCCTTCTTTCCGAGCTGTTCATTTTCTAGCAGCGTATTAAAACTGGCATCCAAAATACTAGAAAGAAATGAGACAAACATCTCTCTGTGCTTTGACTCAACCTGCCAGCAGCATCCCCTGGAGAGCTGAGAACAGAAAACGAACTCCAGGGTAATTTATCCAGTTTGCCAGGTCTAGGTGTCAAGTTTGCTGGAAGCAGTTTAACACACAGTAAATTAAGGTCTGACTAAAATGCCACGTAGAGATGTAGTAAACAAAGGCAAATTTAACATATTCAATAGTATTTTCTTATGTTACTCTGTAATCGTAAACCTAGTAAAAATATTGCTTAATCTGATCTTTATTTCATATGACTCAGATTTACTTACAGTTGGCTTGGGTCCAGTTGAAGCACACTGTGAATAAGGACTTTTACAAGCTAAGTCTTTACTTTGGAACCAAGAAGCAGGCCTAAAACAAAAATCCAAATTTTAAAAATGTAGCCACTCCAGAACTAAATTTAATGTCTGTGGACACAGGTTCATACTTGAAACATCCAGGCTGAATGCTCTGGCGTGCTAGACGAAGATTCAAGTTTCCTGTATTAGCCCAGCTCTAGTATTTAGATACCTGATTTGCCTGTATTTCAAACCACATTGCCTAAGCATTCCTCAGATGTTAATGTAGTAATAGTGCAACATCTCTTTTTCTGTAACTGCAGACAACTCAGGCAGAGAGCAGCTGTGTAAGTTATTGGCCTGAGGTAAAAGAGGGAATATATGACAGAATCAAATCCAGATACCTCAGTTTTGATTTAGGCTCCTAGAAAAATGGTGTTTGAGCAGAAGTTTGGACTAGTATGAGCTCCTGAAGTTCCATCCAACCTGGGTTGTCCTGTGATATGGTACGGAAATCAAATGAATTACATTTCACTCAGGACATATTTGAAATCCTGAATTAGGGATTTCAAAAGCAAAGTTAATAAGGCTTGGGCATGCAGCTCTCCATGGTATTGCTGACTGAGTCACTTTTAGTGGGGGATAATGTGTGTGTGTTTGGATATGTTCTTCTCTAGTATGACTGAGGAGATAGACCATTTTGTAGATATGTGCTCTGTTTTCCACTCAGAAAATGGTGCTGTTGGTGTAACAGCTGTGTTTAAGTGTACCTGTCCTTGTCCCTGGCAATTTTGATTTCACTTCTGTGACGTTGCCTTGTCCTGCAGCTGAGGCTGAAAGCGCTGCTGTCTTGCCTTGTGTCACGTGCAGTTGTTACCACTCCTGACTTTGCTGTTGTAGGAAGTGGGTTGAAAAGGCCATGTAAATCAGCCTGTGAGCATTAATCTATACTCCAGGGGTTGGCCTAGCACAGTCTTTGTGAGACACTGGGTTGCCTGACAGATGCTGGAATGCTGGATTCATTTCTTCATCTCTGTGCTCTCGGTGTTTCGTCAGTCTAACTTGGACCACCAGTGTGGAGGATTCAGATGAAACTCTACACGCGCAGAACTGGGCTGCAGGGAAGTAGACTGTGAAAAGCACCCGGAGATAGAAGATTGTCGCCAGAAACTACAAGAGGCATAGAGAAATTTGGGGTAGAAAGGCTAAGATTATCCTGTCAGGCATCCTGGAGTTGGAGGATAGATGAAAGAGACACGTCAGTGAAGGGAAACTCAATTTGAATAGTGAACCATGGGAGAATCTTGGGAATAGGAAGGCAAAGGGGTAGGCCCTGGGAAGTAGTAAGCAGAGAAAGTGGTAAAAGAAAGTGAAAAATCAAAATGTAGAGAGAGATTTGGTTTTGGTTGGGCAAGAAGTCTAGAATTCCATTACAGTAAATTAGTTTTAAACTTTGTTCTGCTAGTATTTCTGATAAGAACCCTTATAATTGTTTTTTTCTGAAGTTACAAAATTTTATTATACATGTTTAGTTCTGTATTTGTTATGCCAATGACATTTTACAGAACAGATGTGGTTACCCGCCTAGGAGGTTGAAAATACTCCATGAACCTGCTGACAATTCAACTGGCATCAGCTCTGCTCTACAGGGAGGCGAGACAGGCAATAAAGAGTGGTGGTTTTCTTTATTCTTTGAAGTTGACAGACATTTAAGACATTCTAGTAGAAATTGTAATAGCCTTAGAAACTGAGTCAGATTAATTCCTGCTGGGACTCTACTAGTAAGTCAAAGTACAGCAGAGCAAACACTTCAGAGGGAATGCAGGTTACCAGGTGTATGTTTTCAGCCAGTTGTTTCTCTTTTTTCAACATGGGGTTAATGGTTTAATGTTAATGATGGGTGCTGCATTAGTGATGCTGAGGGTGACATTATCTACCCATAGTGAGGAACAGTGGTAAATGTTCCTTCCCGCAAGCACAAAGATGATAATTTAAACTCTGCCTGTTCAGTTTCCATACATGCTTGTTGGAAAATTCTTAGATGGCCTAAACATGATGAATTACTTTTCCCCTGCGTATGACACACTCAGTTGCTTAGTGGGTTGAGGGCAATGTGATTGAATCTATTGCTATTCAAAGGTATTTAAACCTTTTAATAGCAAGGTGCAAGATATTCACAGATGGTGGGAAACATTTAAACTTCTGGAATGGAATTTCTGAATGAAATTTATGTTTAGAAGTTTAAATTGACTGAAATGTGGAAAATAGATTTACTACCCACTCCCTCCATTTACTGTGAATCAGCTTGTGCTTTGAGTTTTGTGAGCTCCTAGGACAGAACTGACTCTTTGGGAGAGGCAGTTGTTCAGAGCCTCAGGGAGCATATCTGTGCTCCCTTAACTCTACCATCAATACAACCATAACAGTTTACAGCAGCTGAGGCTCTGCCCTACAGATTTAGTGCTGGATGGTGGGATGCTGTTTCTGGTTTAGTTCTTTGATGAGAATTTTCTCCCTTTACTTTTCATGCCTTCGTAAAGGTTGCATTCTTTGCTTGGTTATCCCATGCTTTTTTAAATCCCTCCATAGGATCTTTGGTGTTGCCTAAGATTGTAAGGCGTTTTCTTACCTTCTGAAGCCTTTTGCAAGCCTTCCTCTTCCCTGTTGCTGCTATCTTTTTTCTGCTTCCTTTACTTGCACTGACACTTTGAGATGTTTCCAATGTCCATTTACCTTCTCTTGTTATTTTTAGGCAGACCCTTCCAGAGCAGAAGGTGAAAGAAACTATCTGGAATATTATCACTCTCTCCCTTCCTGAATCTCACCTCATGAGTCATGGGTACCGTAGTGCTCTGAGAAATTGGCCAGCCAGGATTGGCTAGACAGAGAAGAAGTCAAAGCTAGTGTATTAATTAGTCCTGTTTCAGTGATGTTTTGCTAGTTGAGGGTGGGAGGTCCCTATAGAGCTATAGTGTTGTCTGTCCTTGTTGTGAGATGCAGTGGTAGTCCCTAAGAGTGCCTAATGAAAATGGACAAGGAAAAGCAACAGAAGACCAAAAAAAGGCAAAGTGACTTACCCAAAGTCTGCAGAGAAGGTCAGTAGCTAAGCTCCATTTTCCCTCCACATAATCATAAGTTGTAGCCATATTAAGTTAATTGAGCCTGGAGCTGTTGCTGCTGCCACTGTCACCTCGCAGCACTCCTTCCTCAGGATCAGCTCATGATTTGACTCTTTTATTGTGCTTCTTAAAATGAAAGATGTAACTTTTCACAATAAATAAAGTGTTAGCACTTCCCAGCTAGGTAAAACTGGAAGCTCAATGCTACTCTACAGAGTACTTGTGATTTCTTCATGTCTTCCACCTAGAGGGGGAAGAAGCCTTGGAGTGTATAGACCTTTTTAGTTGCTTCCCAGAAGGGGGTGAGTACATTCCTGGCTGAGCCATCTTTGGGCCAACTGCTCTCCACAGAGAATGGAGCTGAAAAATTGTGACGAGGGAAGTTGCAGGTCTCTGCTGTGATGATGTTTCTACCCCTGGTGAATGCTTTTTGGGACTGCTGTGTGAGAGGGACTGTGTAAGACACCAACACTCTATTGCCATAGCAGGGGTAAAATGAGGACCGCTTGCTGGCTGAAAAGGGAAAGAAAATGTTCAGCAGTATTTTCTCATGTGTGAACAAGCCTGTGCTTGTGCCTGTCTCAAAGCTCTTTGAATTTATTTTTTTTTTAATTTCATGGAGGGTGAGGGGAGGATTTATCCAGGCCAATTGAATTTCAAGTGCAGAATATGTACTTCAGATACGAAGTTAATCAGTTAACCAATTGTGTTTTTCAATACCGTATGTGTTTACTATAGTTATTTGGTTGTACAGGATTGTTTAGTAATAGCACGTGATGAGAGAGTTCTTACTTGGAAACACTATCTGGGATCATCTCCAGAACTGCTTTAATCTGTGGATATTTAGGGCAACTAAGTTTAGTAAGTACTACTTAGGTAATTAAAGGTTGGAGCTGGGCTGCTTTCTCTGCATGACAGCAGGCTGGTAATGGGAAATTAGTCAACTTGGTTCAGTGTTATCTTCTGAACAGCACTGAGCCTGGTCACCCAACTCAGTTTTATTTTTCTATTGTCTTAGGGGGTTTTGAAAGTCAAAATAATATTATGTTTCATGTAGTCTAGGAGGTAGAAAAACTCAAATTGCTTAGGTTGAAAGGAATGCTTACAGCTGGTTTTGAAACAGTCACGATACCTATTTTGCACTCTGGACTCTAATTTGCTTTAAAGAAAAAAATGCAGACTGGCTAAAGAATTATTAAGTCTCTGCTAAATAACTACTCCTGAAATTCTTTTTACTCAGTGTTTCACCAGTTGTTCCCTAGATATAGGTACAAAACCAATTTGCACATGTGAGAAAGGTGTTATATTGAAAAAGAATAGTTGCCCATATCATACAAGCTTTTCAGGGTCTTGAAAAGTACTATGTAAGTTTCTATATAAGCTCAGTGGATTTTGAAATTGTTCCGATTTGGTGGAGTGCTTGAAATTATTTGCTTTGTTGAGCACTTTCAAAATTTGCTGTTTTTCTCCCCCATTCTACCCATTGCTGGATTGAATACTACACAAATGCCACTAGCATTACTATTATTCTGGGAAGAAATTGCAGATGGGATGGGAATAATGATGCATGTAGCTGTGTACAAGATTCTAACAAATACAATTGTAATCTTCACAGCTAAAATTCTTTCCTTCCATTCAGTAACCAATTCCAAATATTTTGGTCCTACTGCATTGCTGACTCCAGGCTGGACTATGAATTAAGCAGTGCAGTTCTGCTCTGAGGAACCTCTGAGGATACTTTCTGACAGGGGCTCAACTCTGTGGGTTAATTCAGTCCTCCAGAGGGTTTTCTTTTTAGTATAGAAGACTAAGTTCAGTCATTAAGTACTAAGTGGAGAGAGGTTTTTTGTTCACCTTGTTTGGTTTTTTTACAACAAAATCTTGCATCTCTTTTTGTAAGTGACAGATATTTTGTAAATATGTTGTTTTAATGGCAATTTTATTATAGTAGCTGTAGAAATTTGTGTTCAGTAGTTCTGTGCGTTGATATGAAACATACAGGGCTGCATAATAACCTTATGCACCAATCTTTACTGCAAGAGATTGAGATCCAGTGTTTCAGTGTGATATGGGGACCAGAAAATCCTCAGTTCTAACTGTGCCTGCAGCAGTGAGTTTCTTTGGAATTTTACCCTATATTCCTTCACTCCAGAAAAAGTACTTTTTTTTTATTCTCCAGGGAGCAAAAATATAATTCAACACTAGTGGAGAACCTTGATCTCTTTATTCCTTCTGCAAATATTACGTATTTAGATTGGGCTCTGAACATGGAAAGCATCTTTATAATAGTAAGCCTTGTTCTCCATAGAGAGTGAAGATGATCTTGGATTTCCAAATCGTAGATTTGCAACTACTTTGGTGCCTACTACAATATAAATTCTGATTTAGAATGTAAGTATGATGTAGCTTGTCAATGAGGCACCTGTTTCTTGCCCTCAGATTATTCAGTTCATTGCTCTGAATATTTCTTTTTTCCCTCTGCAAAATTACCTTTCCTCCTTTTCTGTCTGCAGAATTGATCTTTTTTATGAGAAAAGCAAATGGATTGTTTGTTTTAAAGTAACATAATCAGATTAGACATTTACAGGAGTAAAAATTCAAAGTTACAGTCATTATGTTCCCAAAGAATGCATTTATATTCTGCTGGTAAATGTACTTAAATATTAAGGAAACAATAGTAATCTTTCTCTTTATGCAAATGGTGTAGCATACCCTTTGGTGTCTTGCTATTTTAGTTGCACAGTGACTTCGTATACTTAATCTTGAAGAGGCATTTGGATCGTATTATTTAACAGCCATGGATAAAAGCCTCTTGCAATTATGAGATTAACAAGAGTTACACTATGTTTTGATTCTTCCTGAAGACTGATACGTGGATACGTGTGTGCTTTGACTGGATGTGTGTTTGACTTTATTTCCTCTCTCTTTTGGTTTTTTCCCCTCTATTTTTCCTTTAGAGAAAAATTCTGTTGGCTGAAAGATTTTCAAAGCCTGTAAAAGGCTTAAATGCCATAGGTGTTCCTTCAGATGCTGCTGTGGGTGCCAGACACCTTTACAGCTGCAAAGTAACAAGATCCAATAATAGAAATTTGGAGTTTGGCTTTACTGGCTGTTGAGCTGCATGGTCTATGTTTTACGAGAGGGTAATTTGGATAATTTGATTTTCTTTAAAACAAACTTGGGAAAGTAGTGTACATTTTCTCCCTTTTGGGAAAACATCCACTCTCCAATATATGAAGTTACAAACAGGTAATAAAAGTTGTGAGAAAAATCATACTGTTGTAAGATATTAATTTCTGGTAAGTTTATGCTAAATGTAAAATAGCTCTGGCTTTTTAGAACATCATGCATCACTGTATTTATTAGTTCTTAACTAAAATATTTAACTTTATGATGCTGAATAATTTTATGGGGAAAAATATCTGCTAATTCAGAGGCTTGAAAATAACACCAGGTTGGCTTTCATAAATCAGCACAGCTCCTATTTCTTGATGTTGTGTAACAGCTGTTGATGTGATGCTGCAATTTAAACTTTAGAAAAAGCTGATTAGTGTAAACCTCCCACACAGCGTTGAGGACAGGCTGGAGGCACAGCTAAAGTGAAATGACCCACGCAAACATGGTCACACTTCAGTACTATGGGAATAGTCCAATCTTGCAAAGTTAATCTAAATGTCTAGGTTTGTATGTCTAGGTTTAGAGGTTTGTATTTATTTACTCTAGGTGTTTTGATTATTTTTTTGTTCGATTGAGGTTTTCTTGATCTACTTTTTGAAAACCAGAACTGTGGAGTGGAGTATTGCGGTTGAGGTACTGGCGCGCACACAGCAGTACCTGGAGGGACCATTTCTGCTTCAGGACAAAGCTGTCCAGAACTGGAAGTTTGTTACAACCTTCCATAGTGTGGTGTGTTCATTTCAGTGTGAAGGCCAGATTTTTAAGTACGGTGGATCTAATTCATGATTTCGCTTGGCTCACTTGAGCCAGTATTCAGATTTAGTGCAGCATTTATGCAGAACTGTGACACTAAACATGTAATTGGCCTGACGTTGTTGATCTTGTTGTGATCTGAGACCTTTCCAATGCCTTGAGTATCCATTGGGAGGGTTCATTCGTGTTTCAGCCTGTGTTCGGACACAACGGGGTCTTAGACTCAGGCAGGAATCAAGGATTTTGAGTTTGTTGGGATTTTTTTCTTCTTCTTCAGTGGAATATTTTGGTGTTGTACTCTTCCTAAGCCGCTGTTCTTATCATTTGGACCCCTACAAACACAGCCAATTCAGCACTGGACTGCTTTATCTAGTGGAAGTTAGGATCTTGCTGTTATTATCTGAGAATATTACCTGCATGTGGGTTTTCTGATTTACGTGAGGGATGATATGCCCTTAAGAAGCACTGCTGCTCAAAATGGGGAATGGAGATTTTATGTGTCCTTTGTCTATTATATTTACATGGTCTGTAAATCTAGTGTGTGAGCTGACCATCTAATGACCTTTAAAAATGCAGCCTTTAGAGAGATGAAGAGGGATTTGTTAGTTGGCAGATTTGTGCTAGCAAGCTTCAGGTTATTTACGGAAGTCTGGAATTTTGTGCTCTTGGATTTAAAGAATACTGTGTAATTCAGATCAAAGGCAAAGTATTAAAATCTTAATTCCACTGAGAGAAATATCCTTTATTTTGGCATTCTCAGACATCATTCTCAATTCATGTTACTAGTGTACTTTATAAAGAGAAAAAAGTTAAAGTTTTCTCATCATTTTTTGTGAAATCATTTTTCTTTCACAATAGGACTAAGTAGCAGTCTGTGAAGGTTGTTCATAATTTTAAACAGTGAAACTGCTCTGATATTAAATCAGACAAAATCATAGTTACTGTCAGGTGTTTGTATTTCCTCCACTAATTATATAGTGAAAACACTGATGTGCTGAATTTCATTGTTAAAGTACTGAAATACCCCTGTGTCATCAAAACTATTGAAGAATGTATAGGTAAGGAGGAGGAGGAAGGAAGGGAGCCAAGGGAAAGGACATTTCACAACTGTTACAGTTGCTGTTCTAGAAGAGTGTTTAAATCCGTACGCATGGATGATGCTAAATTGTATTTCTGTGGATTTTTACAACCAACTTAAAATTCGTAGGTTATACCTCTGAAAAAGATCACAGTGAAACTAATTTGGCTGGTGGAAAGCACAGGAACCATTGCTTGAAGTGTTTCCCTCTCAAATGATGAAAACTGATCTTACTGTGCTGTCTAGTGCACAGAAGTACCTTGAATCTTGGTAGATGACTTTGGGTGGTAAAACAGAAACTGTAAATCTCTGTGTTTGAGGCTGTTTGTTGTCCTTGGCCTGTGGAAAAGTGCCAGATGACATTAGAAAGTGTTCTGTGTGGTCTGAAAGCACTGTGTCATCCTTAAAGTTTTATTTCTTTACCTATTTCTGTGCATCCAAAGCTATAGAAGGGATACTGGCAGTGTAATAAAGCAAAATGTTCTTGTAGTGTGAGTTGTACCCCTGTCCATAGAAATTGTATCTCTGACAGTGAAATAACTTGGTATATTAGTGAAAACTAATTGATTCCATTCTCTAAAATCAGTAAGGAAAATTCCCTTGAACAGGAAAGGGAAATGAGGTGTGGAGTGGGATTTTAAGGACCTCAATGTTTAGATATAGACAGATTCTCTGTGAAATCTTTGGAGTAAATGTGCTCAATTCTCTGGATTTCAGTTGGGTTTAAATGTCTTTGGCAATCTCACTGAGTGCATCCTTAGGTACCTGAATGTCTTGGCACTTCAGCAGTAGGGGAAAAGTTAAATAAAACTTTCTTCTGTGTTTTAGAAGAACTGTATTTTCTTTCTGAAATGATGTGGGCCTCTAAACCTGAATCACACCTGCAGTGCGTCCACTAAAGTTGGTGATGACGTCTGAAAACAAAATGAGCTTTTGACAAGTGGATGAGTTGCCCTCACTACAGAATCTTTCACAGTAGCCACAGGGAACAGGTGGGAGACAGTAAAGCAGCAGAGAGCAAAAGTCCCTGAGTGTAGGAGAAGACTCATGTTCAAAAGTTAGCAGTTCTTGTGGGGCAGGCTGGGAACTGTGGATCTGTTTTGCCTTGCTAGCAATGCTTTCTCACTCATTTTGGACAGACTTACTAGTACATGTGCAAAGATGCAAAAGTGTTCTGCTGCATGAATCAACTTTAGGCTGTAATTGACATAGTTACGGTCTGTATCTTTTGGGTTTCTTTAAGGAGAGGTGATACTTCCTTGAATTAGTGACCGGTGAGGTGTGAGAGAACTAGTCTGGAAATGAAAGGATTTAGGTTTTACTTCTTTAATTAAAATGGCCATAGTAACAGTGGCTTGTGGTGAATTCAGTCTTACTGAGGTGTGTAAGGAGTACTTTGAATACACCTAATCAATCTAGTCTCTCCAGAGGCTTTGGCAGATTTCAGTGCTGTTTCACCTTGCTGCTGGAGTGTAGTGTTGCTCAGGTGGAATGTAGTTGCCTCTTTCCTCACATGAAGGTAGTAGCTCTGTGCAGGTGAAATTGCCTAGGGAACCTGCAAAATAAATAAGGAGGTGCTAGATTTGTGCTTCCTCCAGGGACAGGTGACTGCTAATGCAAACATTCTGGATCATTCCTTTATTTACTCAAGTTCTGTATTAATCCTGGTTTAGCCCAAAATTTCTCATCTAATCATCTGTGTTTCAGGCCTTTTTTGTGGACTTTGACTAAAAATACTTTAATGTCTCACAAACGTGCAATGAAGTTTCGTGCTTTAGACAGAAATGCTATGCTACAGTAATGGAAGCTGCTGAATACTACAAACAAAAGACAGTCATAACCACAGAATGCTTGATACTAGGCAGTTATGTTATACACAAGATACACTTAAATTGTTTCTCACATCGAACATTGCATTTGAAATAACTCCTCCCTGAAAATACTTAATGACGAAATTACAGACCTTTCAAATGACATACCACATCTTATGCTATAGCTATTTTAGCTGCAAATTTTAAATAATATTCACATGTTCAGAAAGAGTGATGACAGTGTTGTTGAATTTTTTTTTTACCTTGTTGAATATTTGGCTCTTTAGACAGTAGTGAGAGCTTACCATTAAAAGTTTGATTCCCTGTAGTGCATATAATGTTGGTTATTTATGGTGAGAGTAGCTTGCAAGTGACATTAACCATTTGAAATTGAGACTGTTAGTCATGTAGACCATGTTTTATCCTCGGTGGAGACAAGCATCCCAAATAACCTGTACACTGATGGATGAATTTGGGATCTTACTTTTCTGTTCTAAAACAAGCATCCTTTATGTGTTATGTGAGTGAAATTCAATCTCCAGAGACACAGTTCTAAGTAGGTTTTGGTAATGGCCCAGCTAAGATGGTAGAAGGAAATGTGACCAACTTCTTTCTTAGTTTGCTGTTGTGTTGTATTTCTTCACGTTTTGCCCATGACTTTTCACTTTGCTTTGACTTGTCTTAGGTTTTTGTAAGTTGCTTTCTTCAAGAGACTCTTCTGTATTTTCAGAGGAATTTGTGTATATGTGACTTTGAATGACGTTTTGTTGTCTCTTTTGTGTTGCTGCAGCAATCACTAGACTGTCTCAGAGCAGGTGCCAAGAGATGTGTCATATACCTGGACATTTCCTTTATTCATTTCTGACTGATTACATGTAGTAGAGGGAGGGAGTTTAGAAAGTAAGAATTAGGACATTGTGCGTCCTGTCACCATCCACATACAGAGAATATGATTTAAAAATGGCAGTTGATGCTTTCTGCCGGGATTTGGATCTCATATTGGGCACTAGAAATATTTTAGGACTCTTGTTTTCTCCTTGCTCTTCCAGAGTGGCAATTCATCTTCTAAGCATTGTCAGTATAAAGTGCTCCAAATCTACTTTTCTCACCCAGCAGGCATTGCTGACTCCCTCCTCAAATGCTGCTCATCACCAAATCTGCCCTGCAGGTTCCTTTAGTCAGGCAGCCCAGCCGCCAGTGCTGCTGTTGCTCACTGACCCTGGCTGCAGCTCAGTTCTCTTCACTTGTGATTGAAGCCTGCACTGAAAGATTCAGTTCTTCAGAAGGCCAAGTCTACAGAAGCTGAGACTGTTCCTTAGACATTGTACCATCCATCATTTTACTAGTTATTTTCTAACCAGTGTACCTTTGAGTGGTTTTTTAGTGATTTCTTATTCTTCTGAGCATGCACACATGATCTGTGCATAGCAGCATTATGTATCTTCTTCATACTGTATATTTTTGCATTATGTATTTACATAATTCCCAGTCACATCCTCACTGTACATTATCACTAGCTCCTGTGTGGAATGTTATTAATATGTGTGGACTGCAGGCTTTCTGCCTGTTTCATTACTTACTGGTTTCACTTGCTAACTATCTTTCAGCTGAGTAGGTAGCAATTAGACGTCATAATTTTTAGGCACACGTAGTAATGCTTCTTCCATCCAAAGAAAGTAAACTGTAATAAACTTGGGGCACTTATTTTAGTGTGGATCTCTTTTTAACTAGAGGAGTTGAGAGAGTGTATTTATGGGAAATCTAAGGAAATTGGTCCAGTACAAGAAATTGATGTGGTGCCATTTGTGCCTCTCTCCCTCTACATTTACAGCCCCTCCCTTCATGTTCACTTATTTATCTTACCCATTTTGGGGGAACATCCCTCACCTCCCAGACCTTGTATGAATACTGGCATGGTTCTGTCTGTTCAGTAGTATGGATGTTCTGATTGAGTGTATTTGACTAGAAAACAAATATTAATGTGGGGTTTTTTTAATGTAAGTAAGTGTCTGTGTTTGTTGAACATAAAAGGTGAGATACTTTGTTTCCTTTTTTGTAGTCTTTTTAGTGCTACCATGTTCTCTTTTCTCCCCTCTGTGAAAAGCAAGTCCACCTCCTATCAGTCAGATGGGTGCACTGTAGCATAGGAAGGAGAAATTCATCTGACCAGCCAAACTTATAAAAAGGAAACATACAGTACCTGAGTAGACACACTCAAGAACAGTGCTTATAGCCATGGTCCTCTGCTGTAGGAGAGCACTTCCATTATGTCCTCTTACCTTTGGAACAGCAGCCAAGCCTGTCCTTTTCAGACACTCAGTGGTCAGCGTTATTTTTATGATTTTGGACACTTGTATGTAAATTGTATGCCTTGAAGCACTTGTTAAATATGGATTTCTTGGGGAGCGAACTCATTATTTTGAACTCTGAGAGACAAGATTGTGAGAGCAAGCCATGTTGCTTCACCTCTACAAATCGATGGGCCCTGACAATATCTGCCTGGGGATGTTAAGAGAGCTGGCTGATGTCATTGTGAGGCCACTCTCCATAATCTTTGAGAAGTTGAGGAGATCAGGGGACATCCCAAAAAACTGGAAGAAGGCGAAGGTCACCCCTGCCTACAAGAAGGGCTTAAAAGAGGATCCAGGAAATTTTAGACAAAGTTATGGAAAGTTATGGAACGAATCCTCCTGGAGGCTGTCAAGTCAGATGAGGCACACAACTGGGAAAAGAAAGCATGGATTCACCAAGGGCAAATTGTGCTTGACAAACTCTATCATCTTCCATGACAAAGTAGTAACCTGCTTGGCTGATGTGGGGCTCGCGGTGGGCATTGTCTATCTGGGTTTCTCCAAGGCTCTCACTATGGTTTTCCACAGCCTCCTCCTAGACAAGCTGGTGTTTTGGGGGTCTAGAGAAGTGCTCTGTGTGGTGGGTGGGGAGCTGGCTGGCAGGCAGCGCCAGGGTTGGGATAAGTAGCTCCTTCTCAAACCAGCGGCCTGTCACAAGTGAGATCCCTCTGGGATCACAATGCTTTAAGATCTTCATAAGTGGTCTGGAAGATGGGATCAAGTGCACCCTGGTGAAGATGGCTGATGAAACCAACAGTGGGGAAGTGGACACGCCAGAAAAGAGAGCCAACCTGCAGGATGACTTGGATAGGCTGGAAGAATGGGCTAGCAAGGAAGCTTTACAAGGATGAGTGTTAGGTTTTTGCACCTGGGAAAACATAATCCAGGAGTGCAGCACAGGTTGTGATCTAACCAACTGGGAAGCAACTCAGTGGAAAAGGACCTGGGAATCCTGGTGGACAAGCTCTTTGAGTGAACAGTGCACTTCTGTGGAAAAGTAAAGACAACAGGATGCTGGTTTTCATCAACAAGGGCATCAGCAGCAGAGATAAAGATGTCACTATCCCACTCTACTCAGCGATTGTCAGGTGACACCTGGAATACTTTGTTCAGTTTGGGTCTCAGCTATAAAAAAAAGCTGTGCACAGTCTGGAAAGGGTCCAGAAAAGGGCCACAAAGGTGATCCAAGAACTTGTAAGCTGGCCATATGAGGAAGGACAGAAAGAACTGGGTTTGTTCAGCCTTGAGAAAAGAAGACTTAGGGAAGGCCTTATCACCAGTATTTAAAGGGTGGCTGGAAAGACAGTGGAGGCTACCTTTTTACAAAGAGTCATGTGGAAAAGATGAGGGTAAAGAGTATGAATTACTCTTGAGGAGATGCTGATTGGATGCAAGAGGAATATATTTCACATTGAGAACGATCAGCCACTGGAATTTATCCAGGGAAGTAGTGAATTCCCAAATGTTGGACATTTAAGATTTGTCTGGACAGGATGCCAGAACATCTTATCTAGACCATGCTTTTGCCAAAAAAGGTTCAGCCAGGTGATCCTTCCGGTTAGCTTCCAGCCTGGTATTCTATGATTCTATGTTCCTCTGGCATAATTGTCTAAAATCCCATAGGGCTGATCTGCCCAACTGGGAGATCCTGTGGTGTATGTCACATGCCTGCTATCACCAAAATGTGCATGTGCAATGAGTGATCTAAGCAGGAACAGAATATGGAGTTATGTTTTGTCATGTGAACATTTTGTTAGTGTTGGCAATGTTTGGATCGGCTAGTGGGTAATGTACGTCATCCCAGGTGAGTGCACATAAAGCCTGTATGGAATACTGCATCCTACTGTTTTTGTTTACTCTAGGTATTAAAGCAAAATTGCTCTTAAGTAAAACATTTAGAAGGTGGTATTTTTTTCACAAATTTGTATTTTCCTGTCTCTGTGTTCTACTAAGCAGGCAGCCTTAGCAGCCGTAAGTCCAACAGCACAAGCTTGCAAGTGATGAATTACTACTAGTGCATTTTTGCAACCTCATTAAATAATCTAAAAGAGCTTAATTATATAAATCTACATCTGTGAATGTTTTAAGGAAATATTTCAAAATCGGCTGCCAGCTTGATCTCATGCAATAGATAATTAAATTATGGCCTAATTCAGGAGAGCATTTAAGCATGTTGTTAACAGCATCTGCTGAAGGTAGAAAATTTGAGTGTTCTTAAACAGAGGCCTTGGAGAAAATTTAGTTTATGTTTGAACTGATGTTACTGTGGGAGAGAGATACTCTTTCCCAAACCAATGAAAGGTGAAGCAATACTCTTGAAAAGAAAGATTTTGTTTCTTTTATACAAGCAGTCTATCTTGTGAATATTAGACATTTCATGCATATATTGAATTATGCCCAAGATTAGCATAGAGCAGTGCTTTTAATCTTAAGGAGTGAACATCATGTCACCACTTCATTTCTTCTGTTCTGAGTTTACAGCCACAGCTGGAGGTTTCCTCTTGCATGAACTATTGATCTCATTCCAGCTATTCCCCCGGGTCCCCTGGCCAAGTCCTTCTGCAGATCATGTAGTATCTGCAGAACTGGTCAGCTGACAATAAATCAAACATCTGGAGCTTGCAGAAAGCGAAGAAAAAAGTTGAAAGAGTATGTACCTTACCCTTTTTAGGGATCACTCCATCAGTATTTTTGTTCTTCTCAGTGATCTTTCTGTTAAGCAAAAGTATTAAATAAGTATTTGGCAGAAATTTGAGTCATCTGTGAACACATGCTAAAAGAGAAGAAATTGCAGAGCACATTTTGATCTAAACCCCATTGTAATTGTGAACCATTTTCCAAATGTCTCTTGAAACAGTGTACCTGCTCTACTGCAAGCAAGACAATGCCTGCTGTTTGTTACTACTACAGATTATTAGATATGCTAAAGCACCTAGACAAAATTTTGTTCTCAATATTTTCCAGCTTATAAAGGGGGTATTTTGATTCTGTTCATATTGTGCTTTCTGGTCATATATGCAGCAGAAGTGCTGATAGTGAAAGAAAAAGGAGTTCCCAATTACTGAAATGCACATTAATTGCATACATGTGCATGGATGTCACACATCCATTACACAATTACACCCCACACACATGACAAATGACACAACTGAATGAGAGAAGAAAATCCATCTAACCTCATAAAAGAAGATGTGGAGATCTATAGCAGAGCCTACTTTTATTTTTATAGCATTTGTGTCTGTACAGGTGAATAAGGGGATTTATACAGCTTCCCATATGCCAGTACAGGCAATCTGTCAGAACCTGGCCTTAGGCAAGAGTAGTAGGCTTAGGCTGCTGCTCTGGAGCAGTGCAGCTGGGTGGGAATTGTCTGGAAGCAGGTGAAATCTTAAAGCTCCTTCTGCGAGATGCAGGCTCTAGTGATAAAACTGACTTAAGAAGTCCTAACCTTTGACCTCTTGATTATGACTCGTTACTCCCATTTATTTTTACCTTTGTTGTGCTTGTAAGGCAGCTCGGATAAAGTTCTAGGTGAAGAACTGTCCTTATTTGAAGGTATCTCAAGATAGAGGTACATGCACCGCTTGGATGGTAGGGAGAAAAAAGCAGGAAAAAATGGTGTGACAAGGCACATACAAGACAGGGACTTCTTTCCCCAGCTTTGCCACCAGCTGAAACTTGGTGAGTTTTTTTAATTGCATATGGATTTACATCAGTAGTGCAGCACCACCTAGGAAGGCTAATCTACTCTCCAGCCCTGCACAGCTGGAGAGTGCAATACTGAAATGCCCACAGTGTGTCCTCAAAAGTGTTTTGCTGATTCTGGGACTTCCAGAAAATCCAAGACTATGTGATTCTTCCTCTAGCAGGATAATACTTCCCTCCCTGCCCCAGATAAACCAAAGACTGAGGGGCACTTTCTATTCTGAGGTGTAAATCCAGAGACATTGAAAACAAGAGAATGACTTCAGTTTCCTAGAAGGAGAGTAGGTACTGAGTGTGGATCTGACAAATACTGTATTCTGAAACCTGAGCATACGTGTGCAGGCCAGGATGGAAGTTGTGAGCCTCAGTTATCTTACTACCTTAATCATGAGTACCTCAAATAGGAACTGTTTCTTATTCAGGAGGTATTTTCTAAGGTTAAACGTTCTTTCAACAGCTCTGATAAATGTAATAGTGCGGGTACTTCAAGTGACCATGTACCTAGGGCAGTAGAACAGAGCTGTTTCTGCATCCCTCATTGCTATGATACTTTATTTTCTTTTTTTCCTCCTGCCTAGTCAACAGAGTTTGCAAACTCTATTTACTCTTCTCTAGAGTCTGGAGCTTTGAAAAGTTGTTCTTTTCTTGTGCAAATTGGCAATTAATTACTTTCTATGCCATGTTAAAAAAAAAATCAGTGGTCTTGCAGATAATTTCTTTCTAATGACATGAAAATTTTCCACTTTAAATAACTCCATGACAATATGAGGAAGCTCTGAATATGAAACAGTGAAAAGTTTGTAGATGTGCTACAGGCAGGTGTGTGATATAGTTGAGGCTGTTGTTACCATTTTGAAAATGAACTTAAGGACTGTGTTGATCTGGGAAGTAGCCTACTATGTGATTGTCTTTTCCTTCTAGGTACAGGTGTTCTCTACTCAAAGGAACTGTCTCAGGGCCCAGAAAAGGTTTCTAGATATTATTTAAGCTGATGTTATTTGCACATTTTAGTGCTTTGTTGAAATGGTGTAATAAATGAAAACAGAAGTTATATGAAAGTATAAAAGTTACATGAAAGTATAAAAGATATATGCTGGCGTCTGTACTCAACTTTTTATCACTGAAAACTGTTATTAGATTGTTAGTTTCTTCTGTTGATTTAGTTCTTGTTTTGAAGCTTGTTTTGAAGTACTGTTAATTCATGGTTTTTTCCTGAAGTCTTTCATTACTGCTGTCATCCTTAGGGATCCCTCAGGTGTCTGTCGCTGGTATTCCTTTTTCTCTTCACTACTTCACTGCCATCTTTATGGCAGTGACTCTCATATCTTTCTTTTTGAGTTGCTTCCTGACTGTCATCAAAATGAAGCTGCTCCTAAGTTACCTCTTCTCCAAAAGTGTTGGAAACTTTGCTTTTACTCACAGAGGCTTTCACCTTTAGTGAGACCTCAGGAGAGAGAGCTTATTGCTTCGTCTCATATGGCTTGTAGCTGAACACATATTTTTTAATATTTTTATTAGGTAACAATAAGAATTGGGGCATGGGGAAGGTAAGCATGCCAATAAATGTGTTTGGAAGGCCCATTTTTCAGCAAATCTCTTGCTCTTCTTCCCCGCCCCCTCCAAGTCTTTCCTTCACTCTGTTTTCATATCCCTACTAATGTAGATACAAGTGATGAGTTGCTGAATCTGACCATTTCCCTGTTATTGCTAAATTTTATCCTTCCTTTCGTTCCCAACATTCATTCCTCCTGTACTCTTTCTGGGCTTGTTACCATTCATGTTTGCAACTTCAGTGCTGCTTTCAGCACATAGTTTCAGATATGGAAAGCAGCTAAAACATGTAAACACAGCAGTCACCTGTTACATGTGCATTTTTGATTTATATGCATATTAGCAATTGGATAGTAATTAGCTACTATTAGCTAATTCAGATATGTTTTTTCTCTTGACACTGAAATCCTCACTTTTGAAATGTTCTTGTTCTCAATATATAGTTCCTTAATGATGTACATTATAGCCTACATTTTCCTTATTAAAATAATTTATGTGTTTGATGGCAGAATTTGAGATTTTATTAGAAATAAGATCTTCTAAAATGGGCCATTTTCACACCAGCCTGAGATGACTCTGATTGTAGAAGTTCTTTGGATCCAGCTATTTTCTTCATTCTTCACCATGTGGATTCAGTGCAGTATAAACTGTTTTGCAGTTGTGACACTCGAGTGGTGCATCTGGCATTCAGCGTCTCACCAGCAGCCCGACAGGGAGCACATGGCAAGCAGCAGCACTCCCTGTCAAGGGAAGCTGCAAGCCGTGGACTCTTTCCAGTCTGAGTCACTGCACCCATTTCACTGTGGTTACTCTCCCTATCTGAACTGACAATCAGCAGCAGCTGTCCAGCTGAGGTTTTCAGGGTGTTCTGAAAAGATATGTGGGATGCTGCTTCCACAGAACAGGTGTTTACCTCTGTGGAGAATATACTGGTATGGGCATATGAGCCTGGCAATTTCCCTTCTGAAACAACAAAGAAGAATGCAGATAAAATTATCTGCTTCATGTATTTAAAACCTGGGTAACTGTTACCTTGCCTAAAAAACAAGTGAATTAATTTGTTGCCTGTGGTACTTGCTTTGTGTTTGTGCAGTGATGTTTAAGTATGGGTCTGGAACTAAGTTATTCTAGTGTAATAAGATTTTGTAGCACTAAAATGTAATACTTTTTGTGTCTATAATATGCAGACATACTACATTAGCCACCAAGGTCCCCTGTCAGGAGTAGAACCTGCTTTTTACAATTTTTTATGGAGATAAGCTTTTGTCTGCCTCTGAGACTCAGGAACACAATAGCTCAACCTCTTTTTTTTCTTTTTCCAGAACTGAATGCCTCAATGCCCATATGCTTATCAGAAATTTGAAATCGTTCATTTGATAGGTTGTTGGAAATCCTGCAGTTTTGTATCTCATCATGTTCTTGAGCAGTAATGATGCAGAACTATATGAGATCCTTACCTGATAGAAATGAGTATGACTGTCCTGAAGTCTTCGAAAAACTGGCACTTTCATCTGGCAGGAAATGGAAATTACCATCACGTCTATGATAATTTCACAGTTAAAACCAAATGAATGTTTTAACAATGAGCATAATCCAGCTTCCGAATAGATTACTTAGCGATGTAATGTACTGTCTTTAAATCCCCTGTGGATTAATAAAAAAATGATTATGTGGGGTTTCTTGGCATAACCTCTCCTGCTGCAGGCTAAATTGAAGATTAAGATACCTGATTAGAAAGGTCCTTTCTGGCTCCAAAATGTGCAAGTCTATGAAACCTAATTGGAAAAGGGACAAAAATTAGCATTCACTGTGATAGAAACTTACGCTAGCATATCACCTCACTGATTTTTGCATGTGTTTGATAAGTTGATATGAAATACTCAAAGAACAAACTACTACATTTCTGATTTGAACACTAAGAGAGTACTGAAAAAATAAACCCCTATCAAAGGAACCATTTAAAAGAAACCAGACCAGTTGTTCTTCGGCAGAAAAGTAGTTAGCATTTAGAAACTCAATTGTAAAAAAAAACCAAAAACAACCTTGCCCAATATGTGACAATTGATCACTGCTTGATAATTTGTCTTCTTTTTAGTTTTTTGACTTAGTTCTCAGGAAATGGGAAAATACACTAAAACTAAATTTAAGAGTAACTGAGGAAATGGGCACTCTGCCTCTTCCTTTTTGAAGACTGTGTGTCTTCAGATTCTTGGACATACGACTGCAATTGAGTTTGTTGGGGGTTTTTTAAAGATCTCAGCCTGTCTGAAGCAGGACTGCCCTCAGATGAAGCATGTAATTCTAATATAAAACTAAATGGATTGCTTTCTCCTTTCTAACATCAAAAGTAGTGATGGATAAGCTGGAAGACGTTTTACCAAGATCCCTGTGTGCTAAGAGTGACCAAGGTGTTTCATACAGATGATTTTAAATCAGCAGGCAAAACATCATACCACAGCAAGATGGACACCTTCTATACAGTTCCCAAGAACCATGAGACTTCTCTAAACCTATTTTTGCACATACTTGATGTTTTTAGGTAAATTTTTATATTCTGTTGATAGATAAGTAGAATGCAGATTGTAATTTTAACCACTCTTCAGGCAGTTTGTACTATTCTTGGTAAAAAAACATTCTTGAGTTATTTTTATGATAATTTTGATCGATAAACTGTAAGTTTAGATTTAGAAAATTTATACTATGGTTAGGATAATGATACACATTATTTATTAGTACAAGTCCAAAAGCACTTAGTCTTTTATTTTCTCTTTTTTCTTTTTTTGCTTTGTGTATCAAAAGACAAATTAGAAATTTCCAAGGCAAATTGCATCTTTCAGAGGAGGTGAAAGGTTCCTGTCAGCTTACTTTATCAAATGCATAGACCTAATTGTTTTTTCAGTATACCGACAAGGATTTACAGATACTTTGCTCTCTTCATTTTCTTGCAGAGGGAGTAGTTTCTTTGAAAATTATTTTCAAAATTGCCTGATATTCTTTTACCTAATTTAATTGCTGGCAGTTGATGATGTTCTGGCAGCACATACTTTCTACCTCAAAGAAAGGAAGCTGAGAGAGTAAGAATAGACTGGTCCCAAGGGAAACTTTAATGAGTTATATATTCATAAAATTAGACATGAAGGGGATAAGTAAACAGCAAAATGAATTTTTAATTGCCACTTGAGTGTAGTGTGTAGTTGTGACTAACATTCATGATTTTCCTTTCTTTGAAACACGCTCCTCTGTATTTCAGAAAAACTTGGCAGGTGGTGTTTTTTGTGTAACAGATCTCCAAAATGGAAACTGTAATAACGGAAATTTACTGGTTCCTTTAGACCGTTTCAGCTTGAGTGATGGTGTTAATGCTCAGTCTGTTTTTAGGGTGTTATCTCATAGGACAGTGGGTGATATGTGTACACAAGATTTTTGCATACAGACTCAGAACCTATGGAAGTGATTTAACTTAAATTCCTTTTTGTAATGGCATTGCAATTACAGAAGAATCCATTTAAAAATTGCCAAAAGTGTATGGCAGAATTTGAGAGGTAATTAGAAACTTAGCAAGCTTCTGTTGTAAAGAAAGGCCTGTCTGTAAGTTGCTTGGCCTTTGTTCAAGCTTTTGACAATGACGGAAAGGCTGTTGATAGTATTACTGTTGAGTGTTTTAGAAAGCAGCTGTGTCGATCCTTCAGTGTTAGTTTCACCTTTTCTTTTGTTTGTATCTCTAGTGAGATATACTGACTTATTCATGAAAGTTGTGTTACTATTTGTTGTCAAGAATGCTCTTCCCTTTGCAGAATGGAGGACAGGGGATTATGGTGTACAGGAAAATCCTTTTTACAGAATATTTAGACACCAGGATTTGGCAAGAATAAATAAGATTTGCGTTCTGTACTAAATTTTGGCACTTTTGTTTGACTAGACAGATGCCAGCTTGCTCTGTACCTAGCCAGAGATGCACCTCTCTACCAGTAGCTTTGGACAAAACACAAACATAAACACTCAAATATGTGTAGGACAAATGTAGCTGAGCACACTAATTCGCTTCTTGTTTTTGACAAGAGACTGATCTGGTTGATGGAGTAGAGGCTTTTGGGACAGATTTTCTGCTAAACTGTAGCAGTTTACATCCTACTGAATTTCATGCGCTTCATCATTTATGACAACAGAAGATGTAAATAAGGCTTTTTGCTTTTTGGATTATGTGTGTCATACAGTAAATTTCTTTTTTAGCAGAGAAAGCTAAGGGGAAGATGGAATACTTTATAAAGTAATGTGTTGAGTCTTGTTGTGAGCACAAGTATCTGCCTGTGTAGCAGATACTTAAGACATACTTAAGACATTTTAGTGTGTTCCTGACCTTCGTTGCTATGGCTGTCTATCCAAATATTGATAGAATAACTAAAGAATTAATTTATCTTTTATGACTTGGCAAGCAGCTAAGCATGTAAACAGGTAAGCACAATGCAATTAAGTGTGCTGTGTAATCCTCTGTGTAATCTCAGCAGAATGCCCCTTCATCACCTGATAGAAAGATCTTCTCTCATAGGATTTGAGGGGTCATGCTGCTTTGTATCTTGATCTTTGCTAATCCACCTTACGTTTTCACATTGAGATTTCACATTTTTCTGCTTGCAACACTTAATTGACTTATATTTCTGAGAAGATAGTGGCATGTTGTCTTACATGCTTGACAGTCACCATGAAGTGGGAAGTTATGGAGTTCATGAACAGCTTATTTGTTAATTAAAATTGAACTATCAGTCTTGTGACTGGAACTTTATTTGCTGCTTCTGCATGAAATACTGCTCAGAAATCGAATTAGATATGAATTATGTCTTCCAGAACAAGTGTTGAACAGAATTTAAAGCACCAAATGTATGTTACGGTGACGTATTCTGCGCTGGTTGACGCATAAATTAAATGACCTGGTAGGTTTTGTCCGCTTAAAATCTGTATCCATGGCAATCCACACCAGGTGGTGCTGTAATACATAAGCTTTGCAGTTCTTATTCCTAGCGAGTTAATGCTTCCTTTGGAAGATAAACTGTATATTGGCACTTTATTTTTTTATTCCAGATTCTCTCAAAAGAGAATAGTAGAAGCAGTAAGGGACTAATCTTGAACCTTGATTTTTGTATCAGAGATTCTGATTCTTTACATACAATACTGGGAGCTGAACTCTTAGGCTGTCAGTATGGCAGCTTTTTAGCTGGAGATATTAATTTTGTTTTACATGACATTTTCAATTGTATTCTGAGATAATTGGCACATTAGAAATGTTACTTGAAAACATTCAAAATATGGTCTTAATGGAATTTCTTGTTAGATCCACAGTATTTTATCTTGCATTACATCACATAACAGTGCACATGGGAATTAGAATTTTAGACATTTTACCTCTAGTATAATGGAATATGAACTTCCCAGATGAAATTTGCACAATCGAGTAAGGGATTTGGATACACAATTTGAATAAAGTCAAAATGGGACTAAATCCTCCAGTCATCTTTGAAAACTTGCATCTTCATTCTCTTGCTACTGAGGTTTCCTCTTCCATCCTGCAGTTTTGTAATGGCAAGAATCATGCTTCTGGCCAAAAGCTATTTATCTCGATTCTTCTGTATCCTGTTGTGACCAGACTTAAGATTACTGGTTTTGAGAACTTTTAAAAGGTGGAAGTAGGAGGAGAAGGGGGAATTATTAGATATCTGCGGCTATACTGTAGTATAAAAGAGAGCTGTATATTGAAAAGACTAGAAAGAATATATAGGAAAATGTTATATACCCTTGCTCTGGCAAACAAGCTGTTAAAATAAAAAGCCCTAAACCAACCCCCAAAAGCAGTGTCTTTATTGTTTCCTTACAGCTGTGTTTCATAACCACTTTCAAATATGTTCTAGTTGAGTAAATTAAAAGCAATCTGAAAATTGTTCTCTGATGATTTTTCTTTCTTCTAGGGGTCTGTAAGTTTACAAGATGTCAAGCAGGTTACCTAGAGAGATACTTATTCCTGTGCCCTGCCCCAGCTTTCAATATGAAGCACAGCCCTGGACTTTGGCTTAGTGTAACATATGTTAATGTCTTTCCTTATAAGAGAAAGCACATTTAACCATGCTTTAAGGCGGCTCCCAAGATTAGGGTCTAGAATAAAATGTAGGAAAGTGATGAGATGAAAGAAGGTCCTGCAAATGCTGGAGAGACAGAAAGGCTGTGGATTAGAAGTGCAATTAACAAAGGACTGAGATCAATGTTGGTGCAAAGAGAGTGGGAGGCTGAGGTAAGCATGGGTGGTGACAAGATGGAAATATGAAGCTGAGAGCTCAGGAATTGACTGCTAATGGTCAGGTTGGATAATTACCCAGAAAAAGGTATCTATGGTCAGGATGCTCAGACTTCATTTGGGGCACCTGTATTTGAGTGAATTAGCCAGATAAATCTTCTGCACCTCCAGTCACAGAAATACAGGGCTGGAAGTCAAGTTTTGGGTCATCTAGACTTTGTTTTTGGGACAGAACTGGAATGAACACTCATATAGGAGAATCAGGTCTTAAAACACTCTCAGTATCTTCTGCAAAACAAGCACACATACACCCCGCCCTGAAGTTTTATAATGGAGTTAAAATGGAGCTTAGTGGCTGTTTCATTGTAAATATAATTGCAAGATTTCCAATTATTAGAACTTTGGAAGTGGTATTTGATAGTCATTAAAAATGTTCACCCTACCCCTAATGATGTGTTCTTTCTCTATCATTTTGATCTGGAGTTGATCTGGAGTATGTCATTCAGCACAGCAGTCTTCTAATATTCTCTGGCACCCCATTATACTGCTTGTTTATGTTTTAATAAAAGCTAGAATGCAAGTTATTTTACACTCTTCAGGAGAGTTATATAATTTATATGGTTGAATGGGAGAGGGAAAGTGTATAAATATATCGAGTTCAGTAGGGGATTACTTGTACGTGGTAGCACAGGTGATTCAAACCTGAGCTAACATGCTTTTACCTGGCTGTGCAATTCAGGGAAGTCCAGGTAGAAGAGGATGCTTCCATTTCATCCAACTCCATTTTTCGCTTGGTGTAGTCAGTCTGCTTCCACTCACCTGATTAAAAGCAGTATTATTTCTGCCTCTGCAATTCAGTGCTTCTTTTTGCTGATGGAAAGGCAGATGCTAACAGGATCAGATAGTCTCAGACTTGGAGAGAGTTTAAACCTTGGAAGCATAATATGTAACACTGTCTAATAATATTTTCTCTGAGATTACAATGGCTATTTTGTGACTCTGCACAGCATATACTCATGTTAGAGTGTATTTTTTTCCTTTCCTGAATTTTTGTTTAAGAGACAAAGTCTTGAGACTGTTATGTTTGGTACCACTGAAGTCTGAAATATTTTCATCAAAATTGCCTAAATAAATAATGCACATAAGTGTTATAGACACATTTATCAAAATTAGGAAAATGCAGCTAGCACACATCTGTTTGATAGTGTTAACTGAGCTTTTACAAAAATTGAAGTAATAGCAAGTGCAACTAACAAATGTCTAAACGATCTGATCTCCTACATCTCAGTAGATGTCTTGAAAGTGTATTCTTTACTCGTACTGTCATGTGTATGTTTGATAACAAGAAAGGTATTTTCGTAGCTTGTCCTTTAATGTAGACACTTGTAAAACCTCTCTGCATCTCAGTCATCAAATGTGCCAAAATGGTGAGATGGGAAATGGGTGATCTGAATGATCTGAATCCAGATGGTTTGTTCAAGATTATATGTCAGGGTATTGCCTGAGTTGAGGACAGAATAGTAGTCCAATTGTTACAGTTTATTAATTAATGCTGTTCAAAAGTCAGCCAACAAGTAATTTAGATTTTGGCAGAGAAAACATTCTAAAGAAAAATGATGAGTTGGGCCAAAATGTGCAGTCATATTTCAGGGAAAAGCTACTGTGAAAATAACTGGGCTTAAGTAAGTACTGCTGGGTTTAATTTACTGTGTTTTAGAAACCACTATTACAAATTATTGAAGTCTTTCTGATTACCTGATCTGAACTGCAAGTTTTACCTGATACTGTTTGATCAGGCTCTTTACATGTTAGTTATTTTTGTGGGTTCTTTGATGGGAGTTACAGTGTTGGTGTCTTGGTTAAAATGTTTTTAACATCTGTGGTTCCCATTAGGTTCACTCCTAATGAAATATGTTGTGATTTCTTTGTGTGTCCTTAGAGAGATCACTGGGACAGTTCTTTATCTGTCTGTATATTTCTGCTGATACTATTTTCACTCTGTTTATTCCTTTCTCTTGTCTTCTTTTGTGTCGTGCTCTGTTGGATATCTTATGCTTTACTCATAGTTTACTTGCCCTCCTTTTTCTTTTTCTTTTGGCATAATTCATG
This sequence comes from Melanocharis versteri, assembly GCA_013397845.1. NCBI lineage: Eukaryota > Metazoa > Chordata > Aves > Passeriformes > Melanocharitidae > Melanocharis > Melanocharis versteri. Next base: position 162,901 of record VZTG01004390.1, on the reverse strand, counting down.
TTTCTTCCTTCGGTTGCCTTCTTTATAACATCTTCATCTCCGCTGGTTTCAATCATCACTTCTTTGATGGTTAATTTCCAAGTATGTGTATCTGTGCTTGATTCTCACACAGTTTTCTGTTCTCAGATCTTCAAGCTTTTCTTCCAGGATGTCCTTGTGTCTCATTAGCACATGCCTGAATGTTTAGTCAAAAACGGCATTTTGCCTCTTAGTAATTATTCCTTACTGTGCATGTTTTGTGTAATTTCCCACTCCTCATTTAGTTTTCTGTACTTCTCTCTGTATGCTCTGCACTTGTTCCAGTCTTCTCTTTCTTAGCTCTTTGTGTCTTCATAAAAAGTGTTTGATTTCTTCTTCTTCGAAAACCCTGGATGTACGTACAGAGAGAGGGATGAGATGCTGGAGGGCAAGCGCTGTGGAAAGGGACCTGGGGGTCCATGGCAAGTTGAACATGAGTCAGGAGGGCCACCCGTGTCCTGGGGGGCATCAGGCACAGCATCGCCAGCCGGGCAAGGGAGGGGATTGTCCCCTCTGCTCTGCACTGAGGCGGCCTCACCTCCAGTGCTGGGGGCAGGTCTGGGTGCCATGATATCAGCAAGGTATTAAACTATTAGAGAGTGTCCCAAGGAGGCCACAAGGATGATGAAGGGCCTTGAGGGGAAGTCGTATGAGGAGCAGCTGAGGGCACTTGGTCTGTTCAGCCTGGAGGAGAGGAGACTGAGGACAGACCTCACTGCAGTTACAACTTCCTGTGAGGGGAACAGGAGGGGCAGGCACTGATCTCATCTCTGTGGTGACAGTGACAGGACTGAGGGAATGGCCTGAAGCTGCGTCAGGGGACGTTTAGGTTGGATAGCAGAGAAAGGATCTTCACCCAGAGGGTGGTTGGGCACTGGAACAGGCTCCCCAGGGAAGTGGTCACAGCACCAGCCTGACAGAGTTCAAGAAGTGTTTGGACAATGCTCTCGGGCACATGGCGTGACTCGTGGGTATGGTGCTGTGCAGGGCCAGGAGTTGGACTGGGCGATCCTTGTGGGTCCCTTCCAACTCAGAATTCTCTGTGGTTCTTCTGTGCCTTTTTTTTTTTTTTGTTAAAAACATTTACTCTTGTAGCAATTACTTTATCAATAATCTCTTAATCCTGTATAGCGTTCTCTGTGATTTCTTTTTGTTTTTATGACATTAACTATTGTGCTTAGTTGTGTTACTGTGTACATAAGTTTTACAAATAGTGTATTTGGAATAATGAATTTTAAGAATGCTGTGAAGATAATCTGCTACTTCAGCTTTCCTTAAAAAGGAGAACATTCCATAACGAGGAGATGACTTTTGTGTGAACTGTTTAGCAGCTCTACTTTGTTGTACTTGAATAGTAGGAAGTTCTTTGCAAAATTAGGCTATTACTTTGATTATTTATTGATTTAATGTATACAGGCCTGTGATCTCACTCTAGCATGTCAGTATGGTAGTATTTTAAAGGCTTATTTAAAGTGCAGCTGATTTTTAAGCCAAATGCATATAAACTGGCTTTTGGAATCTCCTCTAAACACTTCCCTCCTGCAGTCTATATCCCTTAACCCAGAGCTACGCTAGTGGGGTGGTTTTTTTGGGTTTGTTTCTTTTTGGTGGGGGGGAGGGAGGGGTTGGGGCGTTCTTTTGTGTTTGGTATTTTTGGTGTAGTTTGAGTTTGTTTTTTGGGTTTTCTGTTTGTTTGTTTGTTTTGTTTTCGGTTTGTTTTTTTTTTTGTTTGGTTGTTTTTTTTGTTTTGGTTTGGGTTTTTTTTGTTTGGTTTTGTTTTGTTTGGGTTTTTTCTTTGTGGGGTTTTTTTGTTGTTTTTGTTTTGGTTTTTTGTGGGAAAATAAATGTATGATTACTTGTGAAAAACGAAGTTCACTCTCCTGTTAGGATTGAAAAGTTTAATAAAGGACAATAAGGGACAAAGATAATAAAGCAAAAAGTCACAGCGCTGGGTGCTTTGGCACTCAGCCAAGAGCACACCTGCTATCTTGGAGACACCCTTTACATACACCTGGAGTATTACATATTCACAAACAATTATACATATTCCTAAGCAATTATACATATTTAAAACCCTTTCCAGGAACAGTTCAAAATGGAATGCAGTTCTCCCGTTTTGTCGGTAGTTCCCGGAATCAGCAGATCTCTGGGGATAAGCCTTCTGGCGTCGCATATTCAAACCCTTTTCAGGAACAGTTCAGAATGGAATGCAGTTCTCCCCTCTCGGCTCACTCGGCTTGGTAGTTCCCGGAATCAGCAGATCGCTGTGGGGATGTCTTATCTGTTGCTGATAGTTGGTAGCAGAAGCCCAAATAGTTCATAAGCATAGCTATTTCTAAGTTTTTTTGGTTGGATGAAAAAGTATTAAAAACCACATCTTCACAACAAAACTACCTTATATAGCATCTGTTTTATAATAAAGCTATTTTATATATAGCATCTATTTGTGACAAAACTACTGTTACAAAAGCTACTTTTAACATCACTTATTTTAACATTTGCAGAAAGCCAACATTATATCATCTATTTATCACATTGCATATCAAATGTGTGGAGAATTGTGACTTTGTAAAGACTGTGGTTTTGGGTTTTTTTCTGTAGGCATTAACATTGTTTTGTATCCTATATCTAGTTTTCCTACAGCACTCTTGCTGTCAATACCTTTATCAGTGCTTTATTTGGAAGGTTATTCAATGTTCTGATGCCTTTATGTGGCTGCATTTATTATTAGGAAAAGGTTGTTCATGTCAGTTATTCATGGTACAGTGTTCCCTCTTTACATGTTAATTTTAGACAATTACCACCCACTGCTCAGCTTCTTCCAGCTGCCACTGACACCTCCTCAGCCTGCTGGCACAGCTGTGCCATCCTCCTTTCCTTGGAAGCTGTGCCTCCTTTAGGTTTCCAACCAAATTTCTTCCTGCTTGATGAGGTGGCAGAGGAGCCCTGTGGACAGTGCCCCATCACTCTTCCTTGGCTTGCCATGCAGCCTTTTCTGTCGTTACTAACATTGGTGGTCTTTGTTAAGGTCTACAGTTATTACTGTGTGTGTCACAATCTGTCATTTCCTTACGTTTTCACCATTCACTGCCCAGTCCTAAGTGTGGTGTGTCACCTCCAAAAACCAGGGCAGGCCTCTTCCAGTGGGCAACACCACTTGCATCTGAGTCCTCTGATGATCTCCTGTGTTCCAAATACTTCCACAAATAAGGGAGTTTGTTTCAGTCTGGCAATCACATTCCTGAGTGCCACAGCATCCCTTGAGTAAAAGGGGTTCGGCCTAGCTTGGGCTGCTGTCACTGTATGTCACTGGCTGTGGCTGGAATTCTCTAATACTCAGGCATTACCCTTGCTTCCTTAAGGGGTCATATTCCAGTTGCTTTCTATGAGACATTTGCCATGGATGGGGCATCACATTTTGTTGGAGCGACTCGTAATTCGGAGTGCTGCGGGGCTGCCACTGCTTCACCGTGCAGGTAGCAGAGCATAATGCCCACAATGCCTACGGTAAAGGTTGGAGTAAGGAGCCCAGTCTGACACTGAGGTCTCAGTGCTTTTCCCCATCAATTGTGTAGAAAGCCTTATGTTATGGCTTCGAACATCATGGCCTGTGTACTGGCTCAGCTTTATTCTGCAGTCTGCGCTGCTGGTGTAGCTGCATGAACTGTTAATGGTGTGAATCCATTGGAAAAAGGGCACCAGTGCCGTTGAGTATAATGGCTAAATTGTCAACATATGTTTCCCAATATGTAGAATTTTTTTTGCCTACCAGTGGTATATATGTAATATATCATTGGTATAATATCTAAATATAGTTATTTCTCAGTGTAAATAGTACTGTAGTCTAGCAGAATGTCATTTTACTGTTTAGTTACAGCTGGAACTGTCTTCAGTGAAATAAACTGCAAAGGCAAATATGTCTTTGTTAGGTGGCTTTATTTTAGATAAGATCATCACAGGAACTTTATCAGAGTAGTTAAATAGGTGCCTGACTCTATTAAGAAGAAGTTTAATTGAAGTGAGGCCAATATTAATAGGAACTTCTGTAACTGGTGGGCTGGATTTGTGCTGATGACCTTACTCAGAGCACTCAGCCCATTATGGAATCTAGATCCTTGATTTGTGCTATGTAGTTGTTATGAAACACCATGAAAACTTTTTCTATCTTTTTTGAAATGTATCATCCAAACAGTTTTTCTGCTTCAGAATTCTTTTGTCTAGTTCTAAAGTCAAACTTGAGAGCAACATCATGCACTTACAATGTTTGCACTGTTTATGCCTCTGAACCTTTCTAATTAAAGCAAAATATGTGGGCTGGAGTCTCAAACTGATGTAAGTCAGCAGAGCTCCATTAACTTCTGTAGAGCTATGCTTCTTAATTTCAGTATTAGCTTTTCAGCAAAAATGCGGTTAGGAAATGAGAGTTAAAGGGAACCAAAATTGAAATGAGCTTTACTCTAATTTATGTCTGCAGAGTGCAAATATGTTAAAATCCCCATGCTGACCAAAAATCCATACAATTATTTTGCTCACTGAACCATTTAAGCTGTTGATTCATCTGCAGACACATTTCAAAATCTCCCAACTGTTAAATTTAGGAAGAAAAAAAACAAACTGATAAAAACAAGCTGTTACTTGATTAGCTGCCCAGTCTTGTATTAAACCACAATATATGCTTTCACTGTAAGAATGGGAAGAGATTTGTCTAGTGGATGGAACAACTGCTGGAAATCGAACTGGTACATATCATTCCCAATTGTGGCATTAATCACACCATGCAGTTAGGGAAATCATGTTCTATCATTCAGCTTGTGTCTTCACTGCAAAGTTAATTTGAATGATCTATCTCGAATTAGTTTAACATCGGTGAGAGGAACTGCACTGGAAAATTATGCAAGAGCTTCACACAGTGATTGAATGACTGCAGCGATTGTGTTAGTGGCTGATGGGAGGTGCTGAAGTAAGTAGTAACTAGTGCTTTCTGACAGACCAGCCAACTGGAATCAAAGCACTGCCATGCTCAAGTCAAGGATTTTAAAAGGCATAATCCATTATTAAGCAAGAAAGGTTTATCAGGCCTTACTGTTTCACAGACCAGGTGCAAGATTTTATGCCCAGTATTTGTTTTTCAAGTACCAGAAGAAGCATTTTCACAGAACAGAAGACTAGAAAAATGGTGCTCATCTGGTAGCTTCCTTTGGTGTTTGCAAATCCTTGATTCCAGGTGAATTGAAATACACCAACAGGTCAGTCAGCTTGCTGGATTCATTAGCTACATTGCACCAGGCTCTTGAAGGGAGTTACAAACAGTATGAGGCATTTTCATACATTTTGTTTTCCCTCTGTCTGTGGAAGACATTGGTATTACATGACACAGTGACACTATTAAATTAAGTTAATAGATTTAGTAATCCAAAATGGGCATATAAAGAAATTTTGAAATGTTAGGTCTGGCTCTGTGGGCAGATGAGATATGATTGTTCAGATCAGCGGTTTAAAGCTCTGCTTTCATTACATCAGGTGCAAGCAGATGATGTTTGTGGTGAGGCTCTGCGGTCTTTAAGTACTCACTGTCCTAGTCCACATTTCTTCATTTTCTGACCACTCTTTCAGCCACCCTCTGCTTCTGCAGCCGTATTCTGCCAGATTTCTTTTTATGACTGTCTGTTTTCTGGTGCAGAGTAGGAATACAATATTTGTGCATGTTGGGGTTTTTTCGCCTGACTGAGGAAAATCTAAGTAGATACATATAGAGAGAGTATGAACAGAATATATATATATATGTTCTGTGTATTTCTAATATATCTTAGAAAGGTGGGGTTTCCTCTTCAATTCATCTGAACTAGTACTAAGAGAGCAAAACCAGTCTCTGAACCACCTGATGTAATGACATGGAGATGATACAAGCTTATTTTAAGGCAGAAGAGTAGTGCAATATTGTTCCTATATGGGCAGAAGTGAAAGCTCTCTGTATGTTTTGCAGCTGTGTGTTTAGGTTCATTGAATGGCACTGCAGAGTGTGATGTGGGTAACACCGGAGTCCTGCCTTATTTAGACCAGACTCGAAAACATCATTTGAATGAGCTATTTTTACACGTATTTTGTGGGCACCATCTTGGTGTGAGGTTTCTTAAGAAAATTTTGGATGATGTTCTGAGAGTTTTTTTTAATTTGATGTATATGGTCTCAGAAAGTGCTTTATAATATGTGGCCTAAATATGTGCTACTGTTTGGTATGATTAGATGAGTATTTCATTTTACTATTTCTTCTCTTGTTGAGAATTTAGTGCATATACTTCACTGATTTTTTCCTTCCTTAGCTTTCAGGTGCTGATTCTTTTCCTACCATGTTCTGAGACTCCGTAATTCTCTGTCTTTATTTTTATAGTTATCTCAGTGATATTTATAGACAGTGATTGTTTCCCATGGTGCCTTTCTGATGGTCCAGGTGAATGTACCTTTCTTGCTTCTCAAGGCTGGACAATACAGTTTGGTGCCTGTTAAGCCTTTTGCAAGTGTCCATCAGGTACAAATAGATTTTTGATGTGTTGATTTGCTGAATGTTACCTCATAGTCTGTATGCGTACTTAGTAGTAAACTGACGTAGAATAAGCTGGAGAGAACTCATCAATTTGCTTGTGAGGCAGTGAAGTTTGGAAAGAAATTAAACTAAAATCCACTAGCACTCTTTAAATTGTTTTCAGTATTGATGGCTACTTTGGTGTGAGGAGTGCTGCCCTCTGACTTGGTTTCAGACAGTACATGCATGCAGGATTGTCACAGTGGGATGCCTGGTTTTACAAAGCAACACTCCAAACTTGCAGCTTGAGCTTTGCAGTAATGGAGAAATACCTGAGTTTAGGTGAGCTATTTCTAGTACTAGCAGCAGTGAAGCAGGAGCTCCAGCTATGACCTATATATCCAGGCTTCCAGCTGGGCTTGTGCCATATGAGCTGAAGCTCGTGTGACAGTAGTTCCCCTGTTAATGGTACCTGACCTGGCTGGATTAAAGAGAGACATGTGTTGTGTTCAACTGTACTTTCTACTACGCTCAACTACTAAAGTCTAAAAAACAACCCTGTACGGATCTTCCGTGATTGGGCTGTGACCAAATTGATGTACCTTTTTTCCCCTTATTTCCTTCCTTTTGCTCATTTCACTTAGGTGTTTTAGGCCTTGTACTCAGGTTTGTGTAGCATTGCTCTAAGTAGAGTTTGTGTCTCCTTCTTTCTGTGAATTGGTATAAGCATCATTGCAACAGTTATTTACAGACACTAAATAGTCATGGAATAGGATTCCATGTTGTCGAAGACAGTGTGAGAAGGACTGCAATTTTGTATTGTGAAATTATTGTAATGTTTATCTTACTGCTTTCCAACAGTGGGCTCTCCTGCTGTTTGCCTCTATTCTACATCAAGATAATTTTTATTCTGGAATAATTACTAAGCATTTAGGAGATAAATCAGTTTCCCTCCCTCAAATCTCCAGTGCTGCTTAACAGGCTACTAGTATGTGGAAATCTCCAGATCTTCTAAGGAGCTGGTTTTTACTTACCAGATTTCATATCAGATGTGAGACTGTTGAAGTATGTAGTAGAGGCTAGAACTTAAAAGAGATTGTTCTTGAAGTTCTGCAGTACTGTTTACAGCTTCTTACTGAGTTTCTAGACTAATGAGAAAATGCTCTAAGGGATGTTGTCTGGGGAGGAGTGTGCAAATCTGCCATTTGAAAAATTATTTCTGTAGTAAAGGAATCATGACATAAGAGCTGGAGGGTTGGTTGAATCTTAGTTGCCTTGGATGGGATTACTTATGTGGAAAAGGGGAAGTAGATGTTAGTCTGTGGCATAAGAAATATGTTGACATCATTTTTTATTACTGAGCAGAAACTGCATGCTGGAATGTTCATGTATTTATGAGCTGAAGCATGAGACTGAGAAGTAGTGCTAGTAATCCTGTGTGCTCAAAAAGTGAAAACCTGGCCCTGCAAAATTGTGGTGTTTGTTTAAAAGATAAACAACAAGTCTGGGTCTCTTTTTTGTTTGTTTTCCGGGTTTTGTAAATCTTCTAGGTTTTTGGGCTCATGCCCTCTTCTTCAAACACAAAGGCTAGAAGCCGTTTTTTTTGTTTTAAGTGAAAGCTGATGTTCTTACATAATTGCATGATTTCAGGACCATGGTTTCAGAAGAAGTAAAAAACTAATATTATATGTTTTACAAAGAAGTAATGAGACTTGGCTATACCACATGAGCTTGGCTCACGTGGAAAAACTGTTGTGCTTCTGATTTCCATATGAAAATGAGTCTTTCAAAGCACCGAGGGATACATGGAACCAAAAATTATACTAAATGCTTGACTTCAAAGCCTGACTTCATCCAGAGGTTTTTAACACTGTTGGAGGGGTTTTTTTGGGAGCTTAGTATGTGCAACTTGAAATAATTTTTCAAAATTCAACTTCCTTCCAAAATAAAAGCAAAATTCGGAGAATTGCCCAGCAGATCACAACTTGTGGCATCAATAGCCTGATTTTTGTAAGGGCTGGGTAGGGCGTCTGAGTTCCTTGAAAATGTTGGCTTGCCTTTACTGAACTCTCTTGGATATTCTGGTCTCAGAAAGGTCACCTTAAGGCCTCTGCCTGATTGCAGCACCTTTGAATTTTACCTTCCCTCTTGGTTAAAGGAGCTTTTTGGACAAAGCACAGGAAAATTCACTGTTGGAAACAATCCTGAAGTGGCAGGGGTGGAATAAATGCTTGAGTAGGTCTTCTTACAACTGCCTTCCACAATTTTCCTTCTATATCTAGAAAGAGAAGCTTCTAAGTAAGGAAAGTGTAAACAATACCCATGCCTGACTTCACTGTATGCTTTTCTCTGGTCTTAGTAGGCCTGACTTAAAGTCTGCGGTTGCTCTGCTATCTCATGCCCATTTGTTTCTAGAAAAGCAATTTGTTTAACTTAATCTTAGCCTGGTAGAATCTTAGCCATGTATAGTCTTTGTGCTATTTCAACTTGAAGAAGATCAGAGTGGAGAGTATCATGATTTTCCTGGGTGGTTAAAATCCCTACTTGGATGGGGTATATTTTAAATATTAAATTTTGTTTCCTTTTCCATGCGTTTGGGTAAAAAGAATGGTGTGTGCCAATACGGCTGCTTTTAAATGAGCCATGCTGAAGCTTTTACTGAAGTAGAAGGGATTCAAAAACCTATTATTATGCATTAACTGTACTGAAGGCACAATAGCACAGTTTCATTTAAAGTGCACTTCTGTTCTGAATGATAGCTGCTGTGGCAGCTCTTGTGGTTGCTTAATTCTTTCTTCTCAGTGTTTTCTCCATGTGATCTGTTCAGTTTTCAAGTAACGTGGTAGCTTTTCTGGCTACCAGCAGTTCAAACTTAATCTGTGGTCTGACTTGGATCAAGTCGATTTTGCCAGTCATTTTGCCATTTGAATGTGGTTGTCACTTCTACTGAGGGTGTACCAGGCAGGAAATAGCCTCATATTCTGTGTTATTTGGGGTCTGTCTCCAAAATGTGTAACGAGGTAGTAATCACCCTATTTTATTCACTGAAGAAGGGCAGGTAGAAGGAACTCGGTTGTACAGAAAAGTACTTTTGTAGTCATTTTGCAATGACTGTTCATGGAACAGGATCAGTGATATTTTATAAGGAAAGATGTTATTTCCTGTCACTTCATTTATATCTGTTCTTAAATGTAATCGCCAGCTTTTACTCTTTGAAGGGCAGTTTTGATCCCATTGTTCACGTGGCATCAATGGAATAACATTGGAATGGACTAATAATGCATCCCTGTGCCAAAAGAAGTCTTCAGATGTTCAGAGAAGATTTCTACCTTGGACCAAATTCACTTAACTGATCCCTCTTGCTTGCATAGTCAAGCAGCACAGAGAAGATTTTCTTCCTGCTATGATTCTGTAGTGTGGGGAAATCTGCCAAGGGCAGCTTCTGTGGTGGTGGTTCCTTGTACACTACCTGCTGACAGAGTGATTTTGGGAACTAAGGAAGAGACAGTGGTCTACTCTGATTGTCAAGCTATTCATTAGGCATAATACAACAGGATATGTTAGAGCAGCTCCAGTACATACTCAGTAACAAAACTGGAGAGCTAATACCCACTATGCGTAAAAGTGTCCTTTTGTGCCAAATGTCATTTTAAAGGGGGTCACTAGTCCACAGTGCCTTAAAATTATGTTACACTTTTCCTAATCTTTTTAGTAAAGTGCTACAACTTGTCTGGTTGATTTCAAAGCCCATTGTTACAGAAATCAGATTGTCATTTTTCCCCTGGCAATACAGTTTATGCATAGACTCATAGTGAAATCCCCCTGAAGATGCTGTTGACATGTCAGACAAAGCAGCCTCTTCTTGGTGCTATTGTGAAGTGAACAAACTGAATTTATAAGTGATTAGGCCAAACAATTAGCATAAATACTTTCCATCCTTTAGTTCTGGAAGAGACTTTTGAGTCTGACTGGGAGTAAAAAAAATTCAAAACAAGACCTCATTGAGCTTGAGCTGATAATACCAAAACCTCCTAGTGTGATGTTTGATTCTCCAGCTTGTTTGCAGCTGGAAGGCTTGCCTGTGAAAAACATAAGGATTTATTCTTTTCTGTAGGGATGAAAAGTTGCCTGACATTTTAATAACTGTCCTTTTTATGTGAGTCACAGTATTGATTGTTAATCCAGTCATTATCCTTTTTCCAAAAGGTGGTGATCTTGCCAGGGCCATCACTTTTTAATCTGTATTTAAAAAGGACACAGCCAAACTGAGTCCAGAACCCGGCACAGCCAGAGAGCTCTCTCCCTCAAATGAAACAAGATGCTGTAGACCATAGAAACCATAGCCTTTCAGGAAGCAAAAAATGGCAGAAAACTGGAGAGGGAATGTCAAATATAGGAAGCTCAGAATGGGAAACCAGAGGCAAATTCCATGTAGAAGACAATGTTTTACTGGTAACTGGTGTCTTTAATTAATTCATAGAACAGTCAAGAGGTAGTACAATTTAAACCTGTTCACATTATTCCACAGTGTTTATTGAGTCCTGAGAACCAGAATTATTCCCTCAGAGCTGGGAAATGACATGTCATATGTGAAAAAGCTGCACCAGTGCTGGACCCTGGCAGCGTTTGAACTGCTTTGCCAGCCTTGGCTCAGAGTAGTGTAAGCAGAGCTGAGGCAGTATGAGTCAGTAAGTCAAAAGGGAGAGAAGATGAAAATTATTTTAGTACCCTGATTTGGGAACCTGAGGTGTAAAATATAAGGTCCATAGGTGGTGTTTTGAAGAATACACACATGCTTTGTGGAAAACCGGTGCCATAATAAGAGAAGATGCTAGAAGAGTTCAGAAATCGTGTGAATGGTCTGGAGGCCAGGGAGAAAAAACCATACAAAACATAGTCCCAAACCTTGGGAACTTTTTAGAGTTATTTTGAGGACATTAAAACCATTAGCACAAAGGCTAATATGTGAAACGCTGCTCTCTGATATGCTGATGCATCCTCATGTTGCAGTATTTGTGTATCCTTATGTCATCACTGACTCCCTAGATCAGGAATGGGGATTTCATCATGCCTTTTAATTCTTTGGTTGCTATATAATTCTTAATATGTTTTTTCATTGTTTGACATCGACTTAATGAGTCCAAATACTTTTCTTTTTTTATAAAAGAGAAAAGAAACTCAGTGTAAGTCCAGGATCTAATAAGGTATTAATTCTACTTTTTATTATAGCTAATACGGTCTTGTATAGATATTTTGATAACTTCATGCTGATGGAAGGAGAGTTTTCAAGGCCATTTCATAAATATACCGTTCTTCACAATCATATATTGAGTGGATTTAATGGTAGAGATTTAAGTCAGTTATTTGCTTCATGAGCTGCCACTTTACCATTGCACATATAATCACATTTGGGAGTCCTCTTTTGGTTGAGCAATGCAAATTGAATTAATATACCAGAGAGATAAAATTTGCTCATAATTCTACTGTTTATGAGGTGAGGGATATGGAGGAGGATGCTTAGTGTGCCTCCTGCCAGATGGTACTTTGCCTGCAAATAGAAAGCTTGGTCTTTGGCATCACACAGTTTTACGTGGATGCACAAATGCCTCTTGGAGAAGTTGGGTGGTGTTTCAAATAATTTCATTGCACTTCATTTGGATGCCTTATTGTTGCTCAGGTAGTATAATCCATGAGATGAGTTTTTAGTAAAGAGTTATCACTACAGAAGCATCCTTGCAGAATTTTTCAAATAAATGTGTATCTCTTTGAATAACCCATTCCTAATTTGCTGTAACACCACTGCCTAGGTTAGTATCCAGCAGAAGCTGAACTGAGCATTTGAAGGAAAATCCACAAGTCATCCTGCTACAGAAAACTGGAAACAGCTGTCTAATGGGAATGGGAGCTTAAAGCTTGGTGATTCTTATTTTTTTCCAGAGGGCATCCAACATTATCAGTGAACTGTTCTTTATTTCTTCTTTGGTCCTTTTAAGATTTATACGTTATCAGCTCTCATATTTAAGTGCACTTGCTGAGTGTACCACTTCTCTTCACTGACAATTCAGAGTTAAGGGCCTGTTAGCTTGTGATTTTACAAAGGGTTCTTTTAAATTTTGAGATTCATGTTATTTTTTTTTCCATTATTTTAGGTTTCCTGTAATTCTTTCAAAAATATATCTTTAATGTACTATGGCACATCTATGATTTTCTAATGACTATTCAAATCCATTACATCTAATTCGGGAAGTATTATTAAAAAGGAGGACTTTCATATGACACATTTTATATTTGAGTAAAACTAGTTTCATTGTGATGGTAAGATCTTTGGGTTTGACTTTGTTTCCAATATTAACACTACATTACATAACTAAAGTCAATACTTTTCCATGGGCAAAAGCCACCCGCTTTGCTTTTCTCAAGTACACAGTTACCATCACAATACTGCCAGTGCACGGGTTGTGCAAGAGGATCAGGTGAGTGTATTATGTCATTCCCTGACACTACCTACATGTTCTGAGCTCACCACTGTCCCTCTGAGACTGTACCACTTCAGCACCTGAGCTAATAGGTGAAACATGACGGGGGACTGACTCTTTTGACATTCCTGGTAAAGAGAATATGGGAGGATGCTTTCGAAGTCGCTAAGCATCTTTCCGTAAAAATCTTCCCAGTGCACTGGTTTTGAAGAGCAGTATGGGCTACAGTCACAAATGTTTTAAAAGCAGGAGTAGTTGTAATACATACTTATCCTATTCATTGCAACTCAGCTAATATAGGGCCCCTGCATTCAGAGAGATGTTGTTGGAAGGAGTGATGATTTTTTGGCTTTCAATCAAATCTTCCAGCAGATAGGTACAGAATTATAAATTAGTGCAGTTTGCAGTACCATGAAGTCTGCTGCAACTTCAACTCCTGTCACACAAACTGTTGACATTTTGCTGCTGACACTAGGTAATGATGCATACATTTGCTTGGCAGGTACAAAGAAGCTCACTTCTGCACACAGTGATGAGTTTGTTCGCTGTCACTGAGGCTCAACTACATGTGTATGAACACAACACCAAGCCTGGGGAAGATGAGGATCTGGAATATGAGAAGGGAATTGCACATAAGCAGAAATACACTTAAGTGCGGAGGTGCCTAAAGCTGTTTTTGCAGTGCTTAAACAAATGACACAAACTTGAAATATGCAGGCTGGCTTGAATATTATTATTGAAGGGGTAAAAGTGGAAGTATGTAATTCTGTCTTCTGTCTATGCTTCATCCCCTTACACCCCTGCTCTGGGTGAGTCTGATGATCAGCAGTCCCTGAATGCCAGGGTGAAGCGGTAGGCGTTGCAATCTGTAGCTGTAACAGCTTCTGAAGGGACAGAGGAGCAAGATGTAGGCATTAAAAGGGGCAGCGAGCTTTTGTGTACATCACGTGCCTAACCCCCTCCCTGCAAAGGCGGAGCTCAGTGCACGTAGCCTTCAAAAATCTACAGATCCATTTTCCCTGGGAGGAAAAATGGTAAGAGTTGTAGCAGGCTTGAACGCTTAGCAGGTGTTAAGAGTTGGCATGTTTGTTGTGAGTAAATGAACTGCTAATAAGGTGAAGAAATCACATGTCAAGGCAGGTTATAAAACCACAGATCCACGTGGTTGTTGAGATGGTTGTCAGGCTTAGGGGATTCTGAAACTTAACTTCGCTGGCAGCCTGCCTGTCAGAGTATGGGGAGGGCATGTGGGAACAATGCTCTCACGGTACCCAGAATTAATCCGCTGCCAGCCTACGTCAGGGCAGGTGTTGCCGGCATGCCGGGGTTGTCCCGGCTGCTTCGTGCCAGGTCTTTGCTCCAGAGCCATGCAGGCAGCTAATGCTGTGCAGCTGCTCTTATATTCTGTTCTGAGGCATGCTGTTTGCATGCCTTGTATAGCTCTTCAGCCACAGACAGCTCAGCCAGAGCTTTTTATCAGAGGTGAATCATCCTTTCTGTCATGCCCATAATCAAGGATTTTTTAATGTCTGTGGCTCAGAGAAAAAGGTGGTGGTGTCCCTCCCCAGGTCGTGACTGGATAAGGTGCTTTTGTTTCCCCACTCATTTAATGATTGGAGAGAGGAAACAAGCTACAGAATGATGGCAATTTCAGTATAGACTTGGCTTTCTGAGTGTCCTCCCTTTCTCCTGAGATCTGTGCTGGTTAAGATGAGCTGCAGGAGCCATGGGTTTGCAACAGTACCAGCAGGATAAATATTTCTATATTTCTGTCTGATTTTAAGATGATGGGTATATGTTCCCCTCCTTTTTTTGGCAAAGGTTAGCCCCACTAGATGTACTGCTCTTCATTTCATCTCCTTCTCCCATCTGTTCTGTCTCTTTTCAGTAGAAACCAAGGAGATGTAGCTCCCACTCAGGCAGCCAGATAACTCCATTTCCCATGCATGAGAAAATATCTCTGTATGAAGCAAAGTAGTGCCTTGCTGTGCACACACATCAGATTGTACCATGAAGGCAGACTGCTCTCTCAAACTCTGATCATGTCATGTTCCCTCTGTCACCTTATACACATGAGGGAATGCCACTGCTCCCTTCAGTTAAGTGTTGTTGAATTCCCAGGCCTAAAATAGGACCCAAGGGAATCTAAATAGCTTTTTCCTGAGAAACCAGGTTATCACAGCAGTAGGTAAGAAAAACAAATAGTTTAAAATACTATAGCCACAATATAGCTAGTAAATAAAGATCAGTGCATGTAGATAAGGTACACAGAATTTATAGATGACTGTTAGACCAAACCTATGACTATTTGGATAATAAAGCTGTAAATACAGCAAATGTTTATACTGTAAAACTCCATACTGTACCTTGGAACTCACTGGTATATGGCCATTTCGTTAAGGAAGAAATCTTGTCTACCAAGCTCCAAAGCTTTGTTTAATTTCCCTGAATTTCAAAGAAGATTTTGAATTGTCTCGTTTTGAGAAAAACTGCACACCGTGAGTTCTCTGTAGAGAGGAGCATTGTCTTTAAGAAAAGCTGTCTTCATATTAATTCATGTAATATTACCTCTGTGAGACAAGTAGGTATTATTCATAAGTAATTATTTATTACTAATATTGTTACCACCAGAATATACTGTCATCGCTGTCTATGAATCAAGGCAGTTTGCAGTGAAGCTGCTTTGCTTTTATTTTGCGACCGGATGCCTGGGCTCATTTTTATCTTCTGGCTCTTTCCTTTGATGTCCTTGGGACTTCTGATTTCCTATTTTGTGTTAACTTCAGATTAGTAAAGTCACCTTAGAAAGATTAGAAAAACAGTGATTTTTATTCATGCTTCTTAAAACTTCAGTTTATACTAACTTAACCATTTCTAACGTTGTACTGTGAAATATTATACCATCAACTGAATGAGATTACCAGGTAGGTGATAGCTTCCCAGATGACACATTCCCATTTTGCCAAGTTAGGGGACAGGGGTATATTCCTTCTGCTATATGGTGGCAGTAAGGCGATGGCACTTCTGGCACAAACACCTGTGATGGGAGCTGCACACCTTTGCATCCGATTATGTGAAAAGATCTACCTCATGTGCAGGGTCTTGTTGTCATCTCTGGAGACTTGAGCCAGGGCTCTATTCTTTGCTGTCCTATGTGTATTCTCACAGCCACTGCTTGAGTGGAGGAGACAGAGGACAAAATGGGGGTTGCAATGAGAAAGTAGTATGTGTGTCCTGAATATATCCGTGTGGGTATGGTATTTTAACCTGTGATGTTAGAACAACCATACTGTGCAGGATGCCAGCAGCTGTATATCTGTGTCTTTTCTCCAGCAGGTAAAGTTTCCTTAATGCTTTTTTAGTTACTGATCACTTCAGTTAATACTAGTTTTTATAGGCAGAATTTATTAAAAACCATATGCTTTGTGTGCTTACTAATTTTTTACCATACGTTATTTCATGTGGTAGGGAATAACTTCTCTGAATAATTTTGCTTTTGTCAGCTAATGTAACTGACAAGAAGTTCTTGAAGCTGATGGTATTTCAGTATTATTCCAGAAGAGTATTCCACTCTCATGGATGGAACAATATTCCGTGGAGGAAGTGGTATTTTGCTATGCTAGATATTACTATATATAGCAGTGTATTACTACAAGGAACTTACTTGGCTGTTACATGCATATATGCTTCTGTTCGCATCTTAAAATGTTTATAAAACATATAAAATAGATTAAAGCATTGCAGATTGCTGCATCTTGACCAGTAGTTTGTGAATTATCCTGTACTGTGTTCCTGTAAGAGTGTCAACTGTGATTACACAGTGTCTCAAAACTACAGAGCACTAAAGAAATTCTGAAATGGCAAGCTGTAATATAATACATCAGAAGAGGCACTTATCTTTGGTCATATGTTTCTACAGATGCATCCTTATTTTTCATTCTTCCATTTATACACACTATAGATTTTTTTTAAAAAAAGTAAATTTTTTCTTTCAGCTATTAATGAGTTTCCTGAAGATTTATTTACAAATAAAGAACGTCAGCAAGGAGGAATTCTGCTTCATATCATTGCTGTAAGTTTTCCTCTACTGTGCTTCATTTTTGTTTTCCTTTTATGTTACTTATTCTATTTTTATTTTTTAATATTTTTATTTTTTAACCATCATAGCGACCTTACTAGGTACAGTTCTGTATATATCAACAAGTTTTTAATATTTTGATTTGAGTATTTCTAATACGTCTGTATGAGTGCCATTTCTTAAAAGGTAACACCTTAGGGACGTGGTATAGTGGTGGACTTGATTAGCAGTTGGACTTGATGATCTTGAGGGTCTTTTCCAACCTAAATGATTCTATGACTCCATGATTAAAGAAAATGATGCAAGTCTGAATTTCAGTGCCTATTCATTCGTCCTCTTGGAGATAAAATCCTGGCAGAATGGATCACATGACTTGTATTTCATGTTGTATAGACAGAGTTTGGGGTTCCTTCACTGATGACATTGAGAATGATGTGGAAGTTTCTTGAGTCTCTTTCTTTTCTTTTGTGCCTCTGTGCAACAGATGCAGTTATAATTAAAAAAAACCCAAACCAACCCTGAAGAAATATAGAAAATATCATGTGGAATTTTATTTTCTATTATATTAAAAACAAAGCAAGTGAGGCTTGCAGGCATCAGTTTTTCATTCCCAGCTCAGGGAAGGAGTTGTGTGTTATGGACAGCAGCAGGATTAAGCCCACTACATGGGCACAGCACATAAAGCTGCATAAGACACTGGGAGAATCGCGTGTGTGCGGGGAACCAGGATCATTCCTAATAGTTTTGGTGCAGTGATCTATGGCCAGGGTCCACTTATTTCCAAGTGTAATTATTTCCTGAATATTGTTAATCAGCCTGTTTTATTTTCTATCTAATTCCTTGGTCTGATAATTAGTTAAAAATACAGAGGATGACTACATAACTTTGTAAGCTTTATCCATTACTTCTCATTATATGAAATTTGTTTTGGCATCTTGTTCTGCCAAAGTGTGGTGCGTTTAATATTTTAGGGTCTGACAAACATTCTTATTCTAAATGAGATCTTACATGCAAAAATCTGGTTTTATGTCATAAATTTATCGACAGGGAGATTTTTATTTGGAATGGAATAAAAATTGAAGCTATGTATTTCTGCTGGTTTGAATAAAGGCAGCACTGCCTTTTTTCCTCTTCTCATGTACAGCAAGAATCTGAAGTATTCCCTGAATTTATTTTCTTTACAGGCTCTTTATATGTTCTATGCTTTGGCCATAGTATGTGATGACTTCTTTGTTCCATCCTTAGAGAAAATTTGTGAGGTATGTAAAGAACTTTATTACTCTTTTAGAAATTTATTTGGAGAATATTATTTAGAGAATCAAAAATTTTGTGTCATCATTGTGTAGAGTTCATTCCTGTCAACTTTCTCTGGCTTTGATCCTTTTCAAACGATTGGAGCTTCTATCAGAAGATGAACCAGTGGTCTGTGCACACTTGTTCCTCTGGCCACACTCAAGCAGAAGAAATCAAATGTTTAATGAGATCAGATGGCAAAGCCCACTCTTAAATACCTGAAGCATGTAGCTAGGAGAGGTACAGGTTATGGATGACTTGGGTTTATTATTGTACTCCTTTTTTTAAAAGTAACTTGAGGGAGGATATCATAGATAGAAAAATTCATGTGTTGTCTATGCAAATCTAATTGCAAATCTACCACTGTATCAGCAAGGAGAAAGGAAGTATATGTGGTCCTAGCATAAAGTGGAAAAAAAGGAAAATGCATGAGAAAAGTATGTACCTTGGATATGGAATGAGAATACATATTGTATATGCAAATAAACGAGAAGTGATCTAATGCCTTTACATAATTTTTGAGATGACTTTGCAAAATTACATGTAAGATTCTAGTTGAGTTGATTGTGACAGGGTAGAATTTATACGTGGCATGTAAACGTTGTGTCGAGTATGACTTTGGTGAACAAAATGAATACATAATACAAATGTAGATTTTAACTTCTTTTTAAAGGCAAAACGAAAATCTCATCTCCTTTCCTTTTAAACAAAAATAAGAGTGACCATTTTCTGAAAAACTCATGGGGTTTTTTTGTAGCTGTTTTTTCCTATGGCTGAATGTACTAAATACCTGTTGGTGTTACTCAGAGTTGTAAACTTACACTTATCAGTAGAAGAACAAATAGAATAATAAGGGAGGTGATCAATAGTAGTAAAATACCTAGTTGGGATCTTTTCTTTTCCTTTCCATATGTTCTGTATTCAGCATGCACCTTAGACACCACATTTAAGTTATAATAGTTCATTGTACCAATTACTGGTTACTCATCCTTCATAAAATCTTTACATCTTGTTTCATGTCCTGCTGAATATTTAAACAGCTAAGAAGAGTTCGGATAGCACACTTAGGTTTGAGCTCCTGCAGCAGTATGAGTGGTAATAGATCATATTTGTGTTTATGTTTTGTCAAGATGTGTAGGATGCCATTGTCATCAGCTTAAGACATTTTCGGGCAAACTGCTTGAAAAATACAGGATTTTTTTACTTCTCCCTTTGTCACTAGTTACTTTTCTATCCTTGAAAGAAAAATAATGTACTAAAGATGAGCCTAGAGTCTCTCAAAAGGGAAAGAATTCCTCCATAAAACCGTGCTTATAGTTCAAGGGAAAGATCTTCAGACTGCTAATTAATGCACCCCACTTGTGGACCTGCACGTGTTTATGCTGGTCTGAGAACTCTAAGTTATCTATATCCTATTAGAGCTTAAGAGACACCATCATAAAAATAGATCTCTCTACCATACACAGGCCTCTCTGTCTAATTGGACTAATTTTATCTGTGTCAGCGGACTCACTTTTGATTAACACAGTTGAAAAGTGAAGCCAGAATCCAACCTGCTGTTTGTAGGATTTATTCACAAAGGTTATATTTTTCTGTTACGGATTTTAATTTTCAAATTTTAGAAGCCCTAAGAGTTGGGGAATTGAATGATTGTGTTTAGAATTCCAGAAGTAAATTAATGAAAACAATTTGAGATGTTTACAATCTTTTTGAATCTGCAGAGATACTTTTCTTTAATCAGGTCCACATAAGTCACAATTGACTATTCAATTACATATATAACTATAGAACTCCACAATGTAAATACAGTAGCAGTGCTGAAATTACTGATTGTCTTCTTCTAGAAACTACATTTGAGTGAAGATGTTGCCGGAGCCACATTCATGGCAGCAGGGAGCTCCACCCCAGAACTGTTTGCATCTGTTATAGGTATGGAGCCCACACACAAGCTTTTTTGAGATCTGCTGTTAAAAAATCAGCAGCAGATCAAGCACAGGTACCCATTCTTCTGTCAATTTATAATCAGCAATTGCAGCTGTCAGCTAGTCTGTGGTTCATGGTATAATTAACTACTCAAAATATCTCATGAAACTGTGAGTCTCCTCTCAAAACACGGAGAGGGATGTCTGATTTTGAACACAGGACGCAAAAGAAGAGATTTATTGAAGTCCCCTGAGAAGTAATTTGATATATTTGGAAATAGATTAAGAGCAGCCCTGAGGAGAAAGACTTGGGGGTGTTGGAAATGATGAGAAGCTCATCATGATCTGTCAATGTGCAGCCAGTGTTCACTTGAAGCCCACAAAACCAGCTGTATCCTGGGCTGCACCAAAAGCAGTGTGGCCAGCAGGTTGAGGGAGCTGATTCTGCCCCTCTGCTCCATGCGCTTGAGACCCCACCTAGAAGGAGAGACCTTTGAAGGACACCTAGTTCAGCTGCCCTGCAGTGAGCAGTGACATTTCCAACTAGGTCAGGTTGCTCAGAGCACCATCCAACCTTACCCCTGTTAGGGTTGAAATGTTGGAATGTTTCCAGTGGTGGAGCCATCTTTCTGGTTGTGGGATTTGTCCAACCAAATTTCAGTAGTGGCAACTAGGTTGTAGTTTCTAGCAGCATAATGGCCTAAATTTGATAAATCTTTAGTAAAGCTCTTGTAGGCTTTATCCCAACTGGCATTTTTACAAACTTTAGGGAAATACTGTCCAAAGGAATGCACCATAACCTCACATTCAACTTCTTGAAAAGCAGTGAGTTTAAGCCTTTAAGGCTCCTTTTAGCAATCAAGTAACTTTAGCAAAAGTTGCTCACCTTGGAGAAGGATTTCTGTGCTTTAAATAAATTCATTGCTTCTAATGTGACTGGAGATGTTTTATACTTATTTGAATAGATTGTTGCACAGCTAACAACCAAGTTGTGGAACAGAGAATTTACTGTTGAACTATCTAGTTAAGAAATCATTTACTAAAAGTAAATACGTAGAGGCTAGCTAGACTAAAAGCACAAATTACTACACAGAGAAGCGAGCCTTAATTATGAAACGTTTTGGTTAATCTTTGAAACAGTCTCCTCTTTACAAGTAGTACACATTCTGAGTGACCTAAAATTAAATGACAGAGGTAGTTATGTATGTTTTGCTCTCTCTGCAGGTGTATTTATCACTCATGGAGATGTAGGAGTTGGGACCATTGTTGGTTCGGCAGTTTTCAACATCCTCTGCATTGTTGGTGTCTGTGGACTGTTTGCAGGACAGGTTAGTAAGATGCTTGTCTTTACATAGTTCAATTGCTTACAATTTAGGGGGTTCCATGAGCAAATATTTTAAAAAAGGACAAAATCATGGGCAAAAGTGACATTGTGAAAAACGTCAAAGATTGGAAAGAATTTACAAATGCTTTACAAATAGCAAATGTTTTCCAAAAAGTTCAGCTGTAGTTTCAGCACTCTGAACATGTAGCATACAGAGGAAACTGGTTCCTCTTCATTCAATACTGTGTTTACAGTCACCTGATCAGTGGCATCTGCTGATCCTTCCTGGTACTGATGACAGTCAAAGAATCTGAGACGCAAGCATGAGATTTGCTCCATTTACTCGATAGATGGTTAAACTGTTTATCGTATTTTTTCAGGTAGTAAGTCCAATATATCCACACATAAAAGGAACGAGGAACAATTGATTTGCTGCAGTACAATGAATTGTACTTTACAACTGAAATTATGACCAAATCAAGTATCATTAGTAAGAAATGTGTTTCATTAATGGAAGTTTCTATGTGATTTTTAGTACTGGTGCTTATTATAGATCCATTGTCTAACAGACTGATATGCCTCATGTTAGCTTAAAACTGCATTTGGTTTCAGAATTGTTGCTAATAGTAATAATTACTTTGCTCACACACCTAAGTTATTTTACGATGGGGCCTTTTTGTTTGGTTTTTTTTTTGAAATCATATACTTTTGTTGGCTGAAGGTGTGGTATTTTTCAGGTGGTTTGTCTCACCCAGTGGGCTGTGTTCCGGGATTCTGTATACTACACCATATCTGTGATCGTACTTATTGTTGTAAGTAGTTCTCTTATCAGTTATTGTGTTTCATTGCTTGAATTTTTGGAGGACCAGCCTGCTAACTATTGATACACACTGGCAAGCAACTATTTTCCTAGCTAGTTCTAGTGGCATCTGAAAATGAGGGCTGTGCTCCGCAATGTTGCATAATTATGAAAATTTCAAACAGCCCCATGGAATCTGTGCCCCCCATGTCCATCAGTGTCCATTCATTTTGTACCTAGGGTTTGTAAAGTTCTGCAGGCTAGCAGGCTACTGTTATGCAGATAGCACTCTCCTCACTCCTGGGAGACTGCTTGTTGTGGAGGTGAAAAATTTTGAGCTACACATCTATTTTAAATAGGGAAGGTGGCTGTTTCTTGCTTCCACTCAGTAATTTTATTTCAGAATCTGGGTAAGTTTTTCCATGTAGAGCACAGGTGAGATACCACTTTGCTCATCTAGAGCAGTGTAGTGGTTCCTGAATGTACACATTTAATGTGTCTGGTGGCAAGGCAGAGAAGAATCCACTTAGTCTGTATTTTGTAATACAATGGATCACTAGCTGTGTATTCAGTAACAGCAGTTACACAGGGTGGAGTAAAATATGTATTACCACTTGACCCAAGAGGAGAAGTAAAATGGCTGCCTGTTCTGCTAAAACCAGTCTAGCTGTTAGAAGGACTCAAGAGTTAAGTTTTTTTGGAATAAGTGACTTTGCTGTCATTTGCACAGCATAGCATGTGGGTGCGTGTGTGCATATCTGTCTGTCTTTCACATGCTCGCACCGTTTCCCTTAACAGTACTTACAGCAGCCACTGACAGGGATCCAGGCCTTGTTCACAAGGTTTTGTGAGGAGCACGATCCATACCGTGGAAGTTCTGGTTAGAAAGGGTCAAAACTTGATTAGATCTATCTAGATATGGCTGATACTTGCTGAAGAAATTTGACTGTTTTTCAAGATAGATCAGAGAAATGGTCAATTTATGTGTTTCCTTTTTTTCCTTCTTTTAGTTCATATATGATGAGAAAATAGAATGGTAAGTTGTGTAAATTATTCCATGCAGTCCTGTGTTTGCCATGAGGCTCGCCAGTAAATAGCGTTGTAGTGTGCTTGACTTCCATTCTACACACTGAGAGTATGAGCTGGATTGAATACTTAGGAAATCCTATGTATTTTGTTTGGGTTTAGTTTTTATGATGGTCACGGAAAACTAAAAGAAAATGTAAGAACCTGGAAGCATTAAGGAGGTACATAGGCTCTGTGTAAGGCCTGAAGATTCCCATGTGCAGAGAGGGTAACCAAAACTCTTCTGCTCTGATTCTGACTTAACGTTTATGGGGGTGCCAGGTGTTCCAAAGAACACTCCACTCTGAATCCTAGTGGAAGATTGTAGGCACCTTCTAACAGTGCTCTCAGAGTGCCTGGCCTGTGCTTCAGTGCTTCAGCACCGAAATGACAAAAGGCCTTGGTGTTACGATCCTCAGAGGATGGCTGTGGTTTCAGTCTGCATAGCACATTTCTGAAATATATGCATTGCATTTTATTTGCATGTTTATTGAAACTTGAGAGTCTGCTTCCCCTCTCGTTCTGCTGAGACACCATCTAAATAAACTTAATGATGTGAGTCCTGTGTGCGCAAATGTGGCTTCTACCAGATGTTTAAGGCACACTCCTACATAAAACTTGTAAAGCATACAGCTGTTTGAATAGCCTTGTGACACTTCTCTCTGTCTTTTTGAGGTGGGAAAGCCTTGTACTCATCATTATGTATTCGTTCTACATACTTATCATGAAGTAAGTACTTCTCCCTGCTGTAGCCTTTAGGTGTTAACTGACCATCATTCTCTTGGTCTTGTTTTGTCCTTGGCCTTCAGGCCTGAGGGCAATACAGCCAGTCGTGTTTCTGTGTATGATGTATAGGTTTTTATCCTTAACCAGTTTAATTCTAGGTTTGTGCTCAGTCAGCAGCAAATACTTTCATGCATCCTTTTCATAGTTCACAGAGGTAAAGTAGCTTTCAGAAAAAGCTGAGAAAAAGGTCATTTATACAAAGGTATATGAAAAGTCTGCAGGGTACTCTGGGTTGTAAGCACACATCATGTCAGCTCTTACACACATTTTGTTCTCCCTGGAGAACAAGGTCAAGGAGCATTAGACAGAGTGCTAAGCATGTATTTATCTTCAGACCATCTCATACCAGGTTGTATACTGACATCTTCTTCTGTTGTGTCACTGCCTCTGACAGGAGAGTCAGAGGTCTGACTGTTACTGCAAGTGTCTGTGAGTCCACCCTTCTATTGCAAGTTGCTTAGACTTATATCCCTTGGTGCCTTCCCCTCACAAATCACCCTGTTGGAACTCCCTTTTCTCCTACATCAAGTCTTAGCAGAATTCGTTGACAGCCCTCTTAGATCCCACCCTGGTGCTAAAATAGATGTATGCTGTCTTTAGAAGGATATGGTCAGCAGTCCCAGAAATGCTCAAGAGCCCTCCCACAGGGAACACAGTACTGAGAGAAGCAGTGAGGTGAATTGCGAGCTGATGCAGGAGGAAAGAAGCTGCTGTATAGTGAATGTCCTGGCTCCAAAATCCACAGCTCCAGCGTTCTGCCTTCACTAAATCTGCTCTAGTGCCTTTTTGCAGTTTGCTGTATGTCATGAGAGATAGGTGCAGTCTTTGCTTTCCTATCAGCTTGCCACTGAGTTGGACAGTCCTTTCTCTTCACTTCCTATTAGTTGTCAGAGGACATGCATCTAGGCTTCACTGCTTGCCTGCATAAGTTGTTGTAAGATGCTTAAAAGTTTGCCAAAAAAATGCAGAAATCCAACCTTTTCAGACCTTTCCTTTGCACTTTCAGGTACAACGTGAGGATGCAAAATTTCTTCACCCTTAAAAGCAAGAATGTTGGAAATGGTGACACGGTCAACAATGAGCTGGAAGATGGTAATAAATGTTATGCCTCTAGTTGTGATGACCCATCCATTCCATTACTGTGGAAAGGTAAGGCTGAGCAGACAGGACTTGGAAAAAGAGTAGTTCACAGGATATCCTTTTTATCTCTTTAATGTGGATCAAAACAGTGTCTCTATCCAATTGTAAGCAGGGTTAACTTGATAATTCAGCAGTCAGACTGCTGCATTAAAAATTTTTTTTTTATTTTTATATTCTGAAAACATGCTGCTTTGCACATTGGCAATTTTGCTTCCTGTTTATCTCCTGTTCATTGATGAGCTACAACATTGTGAAAGAAATACATTTTTTTACCAGCAAGAAGAAAATTTTTGCTTCAAAATTAGTTTGGAATGAGAAGCTGAGATGTGGATGTTGAAGGAAAGGACATGGGCAGATCATTGGGCAAGATGGATTACATGTTGAATTCAGATCCTCGGAAGACTGGTTTTCACATGCCTAAATAGTCTGTATACATCACCAGGCACATATATAAAATTGAAAAATGCAGGTTCTTTGCTATTTGTGTCTTTGTCATAAAGGAAAGAAGGTGATATCCAGCTTCTATTACTGAAAGTAAGCAAAAATACCTGGGTATTTTTGGCTTTTTTTCTAAGCCTGTTTTCATCTTTGTCTTATCCCTCTTCACTTCCATTCACTCTTTTCTGTGTAGAGCAAAATCATTCCCCTTTCAAAGCACAAACCATGTGATTTAGTGAGCACTTGGGCTGCTCTTAAGAAGTGAGGTCTCCTCAATTTGTTCTTTGCAAACATCTCCCATTCTAGGAGGCTGAGCTCGTCAGCAATGTCGGTAGCATTGGAAAGATCCTCATGTCATAACAAATAATGCCAAACAGGAAATTAGAGCAGACTCAGAGAATCCCACTCTTTTCTGCTTTCAGTGTTTAGGCTGGGATTTCTTTAAGGTAGATATAGGTAGCTGCAGGTTTATTCAATGACAGCACACTACTGCTCTGGTCCTAGATAAGGTGTTTAGACAATACTCATTTAAAATTATTTCTCATAGGACATTGTAGCATAATTAAATGGAGTTGACTCTGAAATACCTTCATCTCATTTTATAATGAACTTTTGTGAGCATTGACTATGATATAGTGAGGTCTGTCACTTGGATGTGCCCATGCAAGGTTCTGTAGATGCCTCCTGTATTCACATGGAGACATGGGAAAAAGGTAATCCAGTTAAACACCTCAGATATTAGCGGTTTTTACTTTTGAGGTATTTGTTGGGTTCTGATGTCATCTCTCAGCAGGCTCTAGCCCTTGTGGTAAAGGGATGATAGCACAGACTGCTTGCCTGTCCACCTATTTAATTTTCAAGGAAATGTGTAGATTATTGAATGCTTGTGAAGAAAATGCAGAAAAGAAGCAGGAAAGCTCCACTAGCAACTGTCCACCGCAGATTTCTTTTTTGATTTTCTCTCAAAGATGCACTGACATTGCAGTTTCAGTCAGATTCCCTTTGCCTTCTCCAGTACCCATTACACAAATACGTGCTGCTTTGGAGGGACACTTGTTCAAAGAGTGTAGATACTGTCACAGGCAAACATGCCTGGGTTGAGAAAGTACAGGAAGAAGAGATTAAGGATTTGGAGTGAGCAGTGGGAGGGGAGGATGGCAGTGTTAGCCTAGCTGCTTTATGTGTCAAGATGCTGTCCTAGAAAACTGTCACATGGCTGCCTCTTGCTTCTTCCCTCCTGTTCTCTCAAAATACGCTGTGACCCACCAGTGACTCCCTCTTAGCTGACACTTGCTGGCTTCGCAAGCTGAGCTGCATTTTCCCCAGCAGCAGCTTTCAGAAAGGAGCACTGCTAATAGCAAGGACGAAACTAGGGCTGGCCTCTGCCTTGCTTTCAGCTGCTGGTTAGCAGCTTTCAGGATCCACCAAAAAACCTCCCTTGGCTGTATCACCAAGGTGTAGGTTTGACCTTAATCTCATTTTCCACAGGAGGCAAGCATGATTACTTCCCATAAAGGAACAGTTGCTTTGGGTGAGGAACTTTGTTTCTAGCAAGGATAGTCTGTTGCTCAGGGTGCAGGTAAAAGGTGGGCTCACACACTGTAGAGCTCTTTTATGCCTGTAAGTTTCATTACTTTCAAGAGCTTCCTGTGGTACAGTATAAAACCTTTCATCACTCAAGTTTCAGAAAGGAAAAGGAGAGCTTTTCACCATAAGAAAAATTTTATTTCAAGGGTGAGCTCTACACACACAGGTAAAGGCAAAATAGATGTACTTTGTGAATACTGCTCCAATTTTCAAAGTACAAATGTGTATTGCCCTTGGCTTTTATTATGTTGACCCAAATTTCCACCAGGTGGCATGGTTTGACCCCCGCCTGAAACCAGAAATTTGGGCAAAAGCAGGTTTCTAAAGGGGCTGATCAGAGCTAAAGTCATCAAGAAGCTTTCTGTTGATTTTGGCAGGGTTGTTGGTGATGAACCTTTGGTGGTGAGCAGTAAGTTTATTGGAAAGAAAAGCTGTTCTCAGTAGATTTTTTTAAGGATTATCACAAAGGAGAAGTGCAAAAGGCTTTTCTCCGTTTTGCATTTCTTAAAACAGCTTTAGGTGGAGTGCATACTATATGGGGCTAAGGTATGTATTTTTACAGGCATAGGGAGTCAGACTGAAAATAATGAAAATAATAAGAGCAATGTACCACAGTAACTCAATAGCTGCAGTTACTTATATATATATTTAGCATGAAGTATTCTACATCAGCGCTGAGTTTTTAATCATGGTACTTTTATCAAAGCTGAGCGTTTGCTCACTGTCTTCATAGGGCTCTAAGAAATGCTTTCAGAGTAACTTCAGTGCTTCCAGGTTTTTCATGTCACTGTAAGATGAAGCATTTTGGTTAATTCTCTGGAGAAACTCACTTGGGAGCAGTTAATCTGATGAGCCTTTTAATATCCGGCCTTTTTGCCTTACCATTGCTGTCAAACATTTTCTTTTTCGTTAACGAAAGCTGGTGTTAAGTTAATGTGGTTGAGTCCCATTCTGTGAGGACTGATTCCTAGGAAACTTGCCTGGCTGTAAATTCCTTCACCAAAAAGCTGCTACACTCCAAGAGTCACTGGAGTGGATGTGCTCCTTATTTGCATCATCAGCCACAGTACTCAGCCAGGTTAATTTGGTTTAGATGTTGGGATGGAGGAGGATAGTTGCTCCTTTACATTTAGCAAATGTAAAATTACTACTAGTTCTATTCTGTATTGGAGTTGTTAAGCTGCAAGCAAGACTGCAGAGTGGATTCTTTGAATAGGGCACATGTCTTTGTGAAACCAGAGATCTTGTATTTATGACACTTCAGGTGACTCCAGTGTACTCCCTGAGCCCATTTTAGTGAAACCAGGCAAGACCCTCAGATGCTGAAGGGTAAAAGTTACAGATGTTTATTGGTGATTTACAGGCTTGCTAGGTTTTTCTGGTTGAATCATTATGGAGGATGTATTTCTTCAACTGCAAATATGCTAGAAGATGCTTGAGACAGCAAAGCCTTTGTTGCACGATGTGACATAGATGCATGCATGGATCCAGTCTTCTTCCTGAAAACCAAAAATATTTCAACACTGTAACAATGCAAAAGGGTAACAGTATGGGCTTCTGTGTGTTTAGAACAGGTCCATTTTAATTCTATTGTTTGAGTTGAATGTTTTCTTAGATTTCCTTTGCTTCCTGACTAGAACCATGCACTAATTATCTTTTACTTCTACCTCCTAAATTCTCCTCCTCTTCCTAATGTAAGTAACAATGCAAAAGGGGAGGGAGAGGGGGAGGCCAAGCTAAGCAAAGCAGAAAACAAGCAGCAAAGAATTTTTTTCTGTACCTATTATTATATGTAATAATTAATATTTATTATAGTCATGTGTGTATTTCCTGCCCTGCTTTCTAACACCACACGGGTATGTCTCCTGTCTGCTGAGCCTTGCTCTGCTTGCTATGTGTAGTCTGTAGCATTTGTGAGAATATTGGTTTGTTGGTGAGCTCCTAAAATCCTTGCCTGTACTTGCATTGATTCCCAAAAAAATTTTGTCTCTACATGTTCTTAGCATGGTAGTACTTTGCTAACTTTGTAATCTTAAACTTGGTATGCGTTCCTTTATATTAACAAAGGCTTACTTATAGCATAGATTTGTTCTTGACAGTTGTCGTTTTTCATCATTTCAAATTTTTTCATGTGAGAGATACTGGTAATATTCTGTGAAGGTAAAGTGAAGATTTCCAGAAGGAGTGAGCACAGCATTAGGGCCTTTGGATGTGCAGCACCTTGATCCGATGGAATAACTTTAGAGGTTTCAGGAGTGCTGTCTACACTGCCACAGTGCAAACACTTCTAGAGAAAGGGCACAAAAGCCTAGTGGGGCATAAGCAAAGAAAACTGGTACTACAGCATGAACAGTGGGGAAAAACTGCTCCCACTAACCTGACAGGGGCTTGGTGGCTACCTTAGTAGAGTGAAATCCCTTTCCAGCATGTGATCTAAACAAAGCACACAACTGATGAGGAGATTCACCAGGCTGCAGAAATATTAAGGGGAAGTAACTCATAAATTCAGGCATTCAGATGAATATTACCCCCACCTGAGCCTGAAAAGACCTGACTGTGGATGATGAGACGCATGGTAAGATCAATTACACTGCTAACTCTGTCCATTGTGATCATTAGTGAAGGGCATACAGCAGTATGGCAAAAACAGTGTTGTGATGGTGGATGAGATCATCTGCTCCAGTCCTCCCAAATACCGGTTCCCTGAGGCTGGACTACGGATCATGATTACGAATAAATTTGGACCACGCACCAGAATGCGGATGGCAAGCCGGCTCATCATTAATGAGGTATGTTCATTGGGAAGACAGAAAACGACCATGAGGCAGAGGGGTTACCAAAGAGCTGTGCTCATAGTGATTCTGGAATTTAGATTCTCCCATGTTCCTACAGTAGCGATAGAACTGTCTTTCTCTAGTAGCTATGTGGGAACAGATTTGAAGATTGATTTCCAGCTTTCTGTTTTAGTGGGAGGGCAGTCAAAAAGGAGGGACTACCTTATCTCCCTGACAGAAGATGTTTATTTCAGTGTGTGTGTGCACATATGTGCACATTTGGATTTTATTTATAGCAGAAGAATTGGTTTTGATCATTACAAGAGTGGTCGAATTAAAAAGGGTAATGAACAGGGCAACCAAAATTCTTAAAAACTGCTGTTATATTATTGACACTTCAGGATCCCTTCAGAGGTTTGCCTACTTCTTTACTATTCGCTGTAGTCCTCAGCTCAAAATAAAAATGGACCCAAATATTTTCATGAGGGGAATTTGCCCTGGACAGTTTCAGTTATCTTTTACTTGATGTATTGTCACCACTGTATATTGCTTGTTCCAAACCCTGCAGCTGAAGTGGCAGGACTTAGCAAGTGAGGCTGTTCTGAACTTGCTGAAGTACTAGGGGTGAA
Organism: Melanocharis versteri; assembly: GCA_013397845.1. Classification (NCBI taxonomy): domain Eukaryota; kingdom Metazoa; phylum Chordata; class Aves; order Passeriformes; family Melanocharitidae; genus Melanocharis; species Melanocharis versteri. The sequence continues at coordinate 132,052 of VZTG01004390.1, read as the reverse complement.
ATCTTTGGCCTACCAGCCTTGGGTTCTATGAAGGCAGGAGTTTATAATTTGCTCCCACAATATCAAATATGAGAGGTGTTTACTCTGGCAAGTAAATAGATTTCAACATCATAAGACAGTTCATGTGTTTAGCCAGCCTTATGAATACCACAATGAAAGAAAACACCATTAATATATTTGTAACAAAAATCCAATTTAACTGTAAACTAGAGAAAGGTGTTATGGTCAGGAGTAGAGGATCAGACAGGGCACATGGTAACAGTTGACTTTGTAATCCTTGAAGTCAGTTCATTGATCAGAGAAAAATTCTAAATGGCTCTGTGGATAGAAAGCTGATACTTGCCCTTTCAACATCTGCAACAAACATTCTCTAAACTTGAGCATTTTGTGTCTGTGGTTTTATACATTCTCACAAATTCACAAGTTTTGCGAAGTATTCGGATAGGATTTTTCTCTATTTCCCCTATAGTATGTTAATACTGCTTTCAGAATTCTTTTTGCATGTTGTGCAGTTACTTTATTTTTCGAGGTATTTCAGAGCACTTTTTAGGAATTTGTAAGTTTGTCATGAAAAGGGAACGCTTATCAACCCTGTATTACCTCATCTAGTGAACTAAAAATATTTTTTTTTATAAAAGTAAGAACTTACTGTTGCATCTAACATTCTCCAGTGCATGAATGGGTATATGTATGGATGTTTAAAACTATCCCTGTAATTGCTGTATTGTGTATTGGAACTGCAGCAGTTCTTATACGTGTCTGCAGGGCCAGTTATGAGCTTCATGTACTGGGACAAGGGCAACAGGGATTAGTCTTGCTTTTGAAATTAAAAATAGGAAGTTTAAATTTACCTCAATGAATGGAGTTGAGGAAGAAGAGCTGGATCTGAGAAGGAGAGTTCCTGGATAATGAGTCATTCCTAAGCCAACGCTAATTGTGCAGAGATATCTTGAGTGTTACCACTTGATCATGGTGCTATTGCTGGTTTGAGTGGGAACTGTTGAGTGAGAAGTGCTTTAGAATAACCTCATTGATTAAAACATGGTGTGGAAGAGCAAATATTACAACATTCTTCATCATGGTTTGAAAGACTCCTGCCAGTAATTTTGAAGTGGATGGTTAACCTGGTGAAGCCTGATGCCTGATGGAGGCAGGTAGGCCACTGAGAGGTTTGTTGGCTGAAAGGAAAGCTTTGAGGAGAAACTTCATGTCTCATGTGACTGGGGTTGGACAGAGAGCAAAACTCAGGGTTCACAAAGTAAATACTTTCTGAACTATGGCATTTTTGTGTTTTGACACTGCAGCGTCAGCGGCTAATCCAGTCTGCCAATGGCTCAAGCAAAGCACTTCAGAACAGGAGACAAGAGAATATCGAAAATGGAAACATCCCTGTGGGGAACCAGGAGGAGGAAAATGAACAGGACAGTCTAACTCCATTTTCAGTGCCAGGTAAGGCTTACTTTCTAGATGTTTGTAGTACTGAAAGAGAAGATAATTTAAATGCCAAACACTGCGTTGTAAGAAAGACAATGTATGTAGGGAGAGAGGAGGAAAGGGATTGGTTTGACTGTCTGAAGGATGGATTTGCCGACAGTAAAGCTGGGCTGGAGACTGGATGGCTAAAAGCAGATCTTAGGAGAGTGTTTTCAGATCATCATGGACAACCATGGTAGAAGTGCTGATTTGCCGGAGGTGAAGGGAAAGCAGGAAAGGGAAGTTTATGTTGAAACACTTTGGACTGACCTGATGAGCCCTGCTTTTTTTGTAATTTTGAAGTCAACAGTTAATAATGACCTGCTGGAAATTGCTAGACCAGAGGCACCTGGGAGTATAAACATATAATAAATTGATATAGTGACTGTAGTGGGGGGAGGCTTCTTGGATGAAAAGGACAAAAGATTTAGGGGGAGAAAGAGTGTTTAGAATTGTTAGGATAGCTGTATGCGATAGTATTCACCTTTTGAATTTTTTTTTTAAATTCTTTGGTGTAAAGGGCTGTGTATAACCAACCTCCTGTGCTGGTGGCCTTGGCACATTGCAAGTTGACTCTTGCCCAGATGCTTTGGAGATTAGACAGCAGAGATTAGATCAGCCCTCACAGACATGTAGTCTGTCACATAGTTACTGTTTAACACAAGTATTTTTTGGCATGGATAAATACCACATGCAGTGAAAAAGAAGGATTTTCCATGTTGTATCTAATTTCTTAGAGGTCCCATTGTTTCAGTTGCTATCATTGTAGAAGAGATGTTTGTGATTGAGCAAACATTGAAGCATACTATGTGAAGACTAGATGATACTGAATGCTTTTGTGTGTTACTGTGCTCCCACAGGAGCTTCTTGCAGTCAGCAGTTACAGATTAGGGTGAGGAATGGAAACAAAGTAACTCACTGAAAATAGGCCCACTGGATGGGCTTCTGTTCATTTGTGAGATAGTGAAAAAAATATTTTTATTGTATGGTGAACTAACAGGATCTGAGTCAGAAATATGCTTGTGCACATGAGCACGTTAATGATAAGAGTAGTAATAATAATAATAATAATAACAACAGAAACTAATAAACAACTTCTAAAAAGGAGCAGTGTCTCCCCAAACCATCTAAACATCATCGAATCCTAGAACCATTAAGGTTGGAAAAAACCTCTGGGATTATTGAGTCCAGCCATTTACCCGGTGCTGCCATGTCCACAGCTAAACCATGTTACTGAGCACCACGTCTGTGCTTCTTCTGAACGCTTCCATGAGCCCTCTGTTCCAAACCTTGACCACCCTAGCATGTGTTGGCAAAGAAGACTTTAAAACTGAGATGGTTTTTAGCAAGTTTTTGGATACAAGTTTTGATTAGGGTAGTGTAATCATGCATTTCTTCTTATGTTCCAGACGGCTTTTTTTATGAATAAAACATAGGTAGATTTCAGATTAGAGCTTCCTAAGTGTGTGACATTCACAATAGACAAAATGCGTTGAACTGAAGAGGGAGTTATTAGTTATGTCACTGGTCTTCTTTAAATGCAGTTTTCCCACAGTTTTGAGAAAGTCTTTAAAGGTAAAGTGAGGTTTAACGGGCCAGAGTGGAACCATTGGTGATACAATTCATACTGAACGGAGCAAAGGTTCAACATGAACTCAAGAGAGTTGTGTAAAAATGATTAAATAATTGTATCAAATCCTCATGATTACCTTCAGGTTTTGTCACTCTTGTTGTCTGGAGTTGATTCTCCATTAGTTGGATTGTCATTGCTCAACTCATATATTCTGACCAAGAATTCTTTCATTTTGCTTTCAAAAGCACCACTTTAGTAAGTATGGTGAAAATGTGAGGACCCAGCATCATGCTTTGTTGTTGTTTAAATACTATGGCACAATCAGTAGCCTAAAAAAATCCTGACATTTAAAACTGGCTTCAGGGAAAAGGTAGCTTGCAGACCATTTCCCAGAATCCCCTCTGGTTTTCTTTGATATATTTTCAGTCCAGGAATAAAGTACATATATTTTCTAAAGATCAGAAGCTCATGTATTTTTTCAGTACTGTAAAGTGTTCTATGAGGAATAGGCTTTCAGTTTTCAATAGGACTTTCCAATTCAGCTGGTTGTGGTGTCCTAGGTAAAAAATCCACTCTAGTATTTTAGGAGCTGCAACTGCAATGGATGTGAGTTGGCCCAACCCCTTTTTTTGTGCTATTTTGTAGTCACATTTTTTAGCCTAGTTTGGGATTTGACTTTCTTTCTTCAAATTGCATATTCTAGATACTTTTGCAAGAACAAGTTTGGGTTTTTTTCTGAAACAGAAATAAATGTAAGTCAAGTATAAAGTTTCATCTCTGAGTGATTCCCAGTAATTACTTGTCATCTCAAAATGCAACTTTTGCATTTTGTTCTTTTTTTTTTATGCTTTGTCAACAGGAGTGCTCAGCAATAAGTGTAGGGCTTTAGCAAGCAGAAATAGAGAATATAGTTGTTATATGAAAACATTCTCAAACTGTTTCAGCATATATCCCGTTTGTCAAACAGCCAGAGAGGTTCACTCCCAGGTGTGGGTGTGGTTCAGGCCCATCCTGAAAAAGGAGGCAGCATACAGTTTTTGTGGAAACTGCATACGAGATCATTCAAACAGCCTTTGCCTTTGGTTTCTGGGTGGGAAAAACATTCTCTTTAAAAGAGGAATTTCTTTCTTGACCTAACCTTTAGGATGATTGTCTCCCAAGAGAACGGCTCATTTGAAGCTTTACAATTTGATTACTCTGCAGTTGTTTGAAAACAGGTCTTAAACTTTAAAAAAACACCCCACAGATCAGAATAAAGTAGGGCGAAACTGGGCAGGCGTATGTTGACAACAAAATGATGTGTTAAAGCCCTGGCATAGCTCAGTGGTCTTTTAGAGCCCAGGCTCAGAAAAGCACTTCTGTGCAGCTCTTAATGGATGCTTAAATCCCTTCCATTGTCACATGTTCAGCACCCTTTAAAATACTGTGATCTCAGCTCCTGATCATTTCACAGGAATGAAGAACTACTTCTCTTACAGATTTGGAGCATGGATGCTTTATGTAAGTCGTGATGGTGTTAGCTAAAACAGGAATAATAATTCCTAGAGCTAAAATGAGATGACAATAAAGGAGATTAGCAATCCTATCCATTTTTGTTTGGCTCCAAAATACAAAGATAGTGTGTAGGATAGAAGCAAAAAAAATTGACAGTATCTACTAAAAACATTTAAAACGTTTGTACTTGGTCAAAACAAATGTTTATCTCAATATTCTGACTACAGCCATGATTTTATGAAGAAGCCTAGGGAAGAATGAGACAGGAGAAGTTATTGTTCAGCTGTTTTCACCTCAAGGAACTTCCTGGATTGGATGTAAAATTTTGATTTAAAATTTCTTCGTGTGTTTCTTCTTCATTAACCTAATTTTAATGTCTAATTGTCATTGAATCTTTGCAAATATTTACCACTCACAACATCCTTTGGGAAGGAGTTTCGTGGTTTTGTGAAGAACCTTTTACTTGCTTTGAACCTGGCTCCTACTAGCTTCACTTAATATCTTCTTTTATTGGAAACACGGTGGACAAGGCAAACCCAGTGTACCTCACCTGAACACTCAGGATGCTGTGGCTCTTTGTTAGACAGCAAGGTTAAAACATACAAAATAAACCAGGCCAAAATCCATCCAAGTCTAACAAGATATGGGGAGTACCTCTGTTCAGTAACATCTTATTTTTGTTGAATGTTGTCCTGTGTAAATCTATTGTAACTCTGAGAGTAAAGCTTCTGTGTACTGCAGCAACTTCTTTTTTGTAGACCAGTTTTCACTGTACCAAAAATGTGTATTTAAGAGAAAATTATTGGCACAAATCCAAATATTTGAAGCGTGGTTAAGGCACAGGCTGAAAATAGAAATCTGAGTTGTTTTGGACAGATTTCATGGTCTGGAATTTGGAACTTGTATTCTGGAAAATGAAACTTCCGAGAAGAGTATCAGTAGGTTGAAAAATAGTCTGTTTTGGATGAGGATGAAAAGTAAAACCTTGGTATTTTCCAAAGGGAAAAAAAATGTTTCCAAAGGTTTGTTGCAGGAGAATTGCAATAAAAATATTTTAATATGTCTGCTGCCCTCTTGGAAGGATGATAAAGACTGAGCCTCTTTGGATACTGTTTTACACGCTAGATAGCCTTTTTCTAGTGTGCTCATACAGAGAGTCTCTTGCCTCCACTATTTCTAAGGTAAGTTGCAGAGCTGAAATCACTTAAGAATTCTCCAGGAAGGTGGAGAGTCAGCTGCTGTGTTAATTTTCCTAATGACAAATTGAAAGCCATTTACTAACAATTTTTTTTATTATTTCGCAACAGACGTTTCTGTGTGGAAAATAATTCTGATGGAAAATTCGCAATGGATCTAGTTTGTTATATCTGTTTCAGTTGTTTCTATATTGAGTACCATACTTGGGAGAAAAATTTGTATTTCTCTGTCGTGTTTTGGATACTACACATGACTAGAAATCATTTAAGTTTTCAGATTGTCTAATTTACTTATATTGAAGTTTTCCAGTCAGTCTGAACTCTGATGAACAGCATTTTCTAACAGAAATTTACTTGACATGTGAGTTATTACAAAGCTCCTAGTGTACAGGCATATGTATAGGCATACTTTTACACATTTTCAGGTTGAGAATTGAATTGATATTGATAATAATATGTGGGTGTAAATACATCTTTGTAAATATAAAGCTTAATTAGAACCAAGGGGACAGGTGTTTTGAAAATAATTTTGAATTGGAGAAAAAACAGGTTGGGGTTTTTTGTTTGGTTGGTTGGGTTTTTTGCTTCTCAAATGAAAAATGATAGATTTAAAAAGATAAAAAAGGAATTTTAAAAGTTTAAAAATTATTAAGTGAAGCATGAAAAAAATTTGCAGCAATAATCTTTTTAGGCAAGCCTGGATGTGCCTCATTTTTACTCTAAGTTTACCATCAACAAAAAAGCCCTGGAAAAACAGCAATTGATAGCAAACTTCAGGAAGCCTTTCTCATTTCAATTAGAGAATACCTTTCCAGTTTTCAAGTTCCCTTAAGTAAGAGATTTATCTGAATTCACAAACATACAGTTATGAAGCTCCTGTGCGCCAGTTAGATTCATGCCTTTCAGGGATGTTACCATTTTTTTAGATCAGTCACGTAGTCATTGCTTTGAGTAAGAAGATGCTTCTTTCACTTGGGAAGGTTTAGGCATGTTCTGAAGTCACTAATGTATGGAGCTGAGATCTGTGCTCGGCTGACACACTTTTAAAGGGAAAACTAAGTGGAAAAGCTGTCAAATTTAACTAACTACAATAACTTAGATGTGATTCCTGATGGTGTAGTTACAGACTCCACTCTGTTTAAACTTGAAAAAGCATTTTCTCTGCAGCTTATTTACTAGGACATGTAATGGGCTGTCTGCACTACGTGCCTTTGGAAGTTCTGTTTCAGACTAGCTCTAGCTTGGTCCTTTGGAAAAAATGCCCATTATTACTTGGAGCACTTTTAATTTTGTGCCTCTGGTTCAGCTTCATACCAAGGGAATGTTACTGGTGTGACACAAGGCTGCTGCACATTGCAGACTGAAATAAAGTAAATTGCAAACCAGAAAACACTAAGTGGGGTCAATCAGTACATTTACTTCAAGAGTACACTTCTGATCTGAAGGTAAACACAAATGTGGCTTCCCACTTTCATACTGAGCTCCTCTCAGCTCTCTGTGAGTGTTGCCAATAGGACTGTGTTTTTTCTGTAAGAAGTGCTTTCTTTAGCGCCTTAAGGAAATACTTGTTTCTTCTCAGTGCTGTGATGTGTGTTGCTGTCTTTGTTCACCAGGACACTATCTGTATGTGAAAGTAATTATTGTGAGCATAACATCTGGAAAGATGACTAGCCCAGGAATGTATGGAAAATTAGCAAAGAGCTCTTTGTTGTAGGGCTGCCACTTCATTTTCAGAAACATTGTAATCAAGCTCTTTTGTAATGATACCTCTCTGAAATACTTGGCATGCTTGGCTTCCAAATATCTGTGGAAACAAAAAAACCAGATATACGAAGTGGTGAAAATAACTCGTTGCAAAAAACCCCCTCATCTTCTTGTTTTACAGTGGAGTGATGTGAACAGAATGTAGACCAGTGTTGCGTCCTGTAATAAAGCAATATTCTTTCGTTATTCTGGGGGGTGCAAAATACACCTTTCCTCAGTAATGTGGGCTGCTGCAGGAACCTTTAGACCCAGGGCTCACAGGAGTGGGTGGTACCACTGTTAAAACAACTGTGCTGAGGTCTTGTAATGGGACAGAACAGCTGCGTATTGAATAATGGCCGAAATGGGAATGATAATTTTCTTCCTTGCAGATGTACCAGGGAGCAACTCAACAGTTGTAAAACAATTTGTCATGAGCTATAAGCATACTTCACTTTAACATCTTTATCATTCAATCTTTTTAATTATTTTTTTAGGGTGGGTGGTGAAAACCAAAACAACAGAACAGCAAAAGAAGTACTTTCAAAAGAACTAAAAAAAAAAATGTTTTCCATCTTCAAGCTGTGTATTGATTGTGCATTCATCTAAGCCAGGTGAAATGAATAAAGTCATCAGTTTTCTGAGGAGATAAAGTCTCACTTCATTGAGGTTGCTGCTAAATGTACTTAGTCTTAAAAAACTGCCAAGTTACAGCATAAGAGTAGAGTTCTTTAGCCCTGTGTGCCACACAAGTTCCATGACCCAGAGTAGTAGGAGCTGAATAAAAAGGCCTGAGGCAAAACCAAGGCCAGATATACTTAAGGCTTTATATAAAAGTTTATAAAAGCTAGAAAATCAAAACACGAAAGAGAAGCCAATGTAGAATGTGTCAAGTAAGCTGCTTTGGCCATGGTGGTTCTGAACTATTCCAGGCTGACTGCAAATGGCCCCTGGGCTTCTCTCGTTAACCCAGCAAACCCCAGAATTACACACAGCTGTTCTCCAAAGTCTCAAGCCTATTTGCCATGTAATGAATGCAAATGTCACTCCCACAAACCATCTAGCTAAGCAGTTTCAACTCAAGACGTTGTGTGAGTAAAGCATCACCACTAATAGAGCCAGGAATTTTAATCTGACACACATCCATTCAAACTCAGCAAAGATAATGGAAAGGCAAGTCCTCCTCCACTAGTACTTAGGTTTTCCTGGAAATGAGCAAACATAGCCGTGCCAGTGGTAAGGCACTGTGTGTTTTCAGTTAAGCATTTGTTTGAGCAATTCAGGGTACTAAACAGGATCCCAGACAAGATGCATATTCCCCAGCAGAGGCTGAGTGCGTTTATTCTCTATTTGTCCTTAAGGCAGTTCTGTTTCTTTTATTTATGTTACTGAAAAGAGAAATGGGACTGCCTATGTGTAGCAGCACCAAAGGCAGTCAGATTACACCCACACATATAAGAATTGCCTCCATAATTTTTTCAATCAGTCATCCCCTGACCCTGCATTTGGAATTACATGCTGAGGGTATCACTGGCCTAGGCTGACTTGGACTATGAACCAAGCTTAGCAACTTGCGTAGACAAAGAGTACAAATTAACTATCTAGGAATCTTTCAGTAACCCAAACTGTAACAAATTAAGCAGGAAGAGGTATAAATTACCGTAGGATATTTTGTAGAATATTTACAGCCTTGTTAACAATTAAAGAGAGAAGTGGGCCAAGAAGTGTCATTTTCTGGACTGAACAGGTAAAAGATAACTGTTTTAAAAAACATCTGTGCAGCAGTATATGTAACCAGAGGGAAAAAGGTCTTTCCTGTAAAATCTGTAATAGATCCTCAGTGACATGTAAGAGTCTAGAATTAGAAATGACTCTGGGAGACTTCAGTAGTTTTACGCGTTAGAAGTTCCACAGCCACAAGCTATAAATGGGAATAAAGAGAAGGCTTAGTCTGAGATTTACTGGTGAGTTGATGGCGTCTCAGAATTCACGAGGAAATCTCAAGTTAGGAAGCTGTTTAATAACTCAAGCAAGAAAATTTAGTTCTAGAATCTATACAAAAGTAAATGAATAAAGACTTGCATTAGGACTCATCAAGTTAAATTAGACTAGTAAGTAGCCTCATAAATGATAAAGGTATTATTAATTTTTAAATGTTAAATATTGAATTTCATTGCATCCTGGTGCACATTGGTCCAGAGGATTGAGTTCAATCCAATTAAAATCATTAACAAAAATTCCCATTAAACACATCTTAAATCCCAAAGTCTTTGCTGAAAGAAAATTACTCGTGAAATTGATAGGAGCTGGTTTTTAACTGTTCTTTATAATGTAGCTAAATAACTTCACTGGAAGATGTACCTGATAATTTTCTTCAATGTGATCAATTATTTTATTCAAAACAGCCTATTTTAGTAGATCTCAGGCATAGCATTATGAGTTAATTATGGAAACCCCTACTTGATTCTAGCATGATTCTAACACAGTATAAAGAAAGCCCAAGCCAAAATGGCCATGATGTTGGTTGTGATACTCTCACTTAGCCTGACAGACAAATTTGTTATCCTGCTTGAAGGATACCTCATGAACTGTATAAATAGTACCCCATTTACTTATGTCCCAGTTATAAAATAATTCTGTTTTATGCATTGAGTTTACATTTTCAAGACTGTAAATTTAAAAAAATGACCAGGTGTGTACCTGTCTTCAGCGATGACAGTTCTCGGGTATTTCTTGCCAGTTGATTTTGGAGAGCTGTACAAGGGAAGTCACCACCTTATTTCCTTTTCTAAAGGTTTTCTTTTACCATCTCAAGGTCGTGCTGTATGCAGATGGAGAGGCTTAACAAATCTAGATCTTCTAAGTATGAGTTTATCTAAACTTCTGCCCAAGTTAGAACAATGAGGCATGTGAAAAAAGATTGCCGTGTTCGTAGGTTGGGTCTTGTGCTTCTGTTTTCTGTTGCTGCACAGAATGTACAAGTTATTTTCACCACTTGGATTTTGATATTCCTTTTAAGGTGAGACGGTGGGGTTCTTTGGTTGGTTGGTTTTGTTGTTGAGGTTTTTTTAAAATTCTGGATTAGTAGTAATGCATTTGAAAGGGCAACAAACCTGACTAAACTTTGGTTTTAATATCAGCTGTGGTTTTTGTAATTGTAATTCTTCCATGGATTTTCATAGACCTTGGCAGGCTTAAGTATAAGAAGATTCTGGATGAGCTTGCAGAACTTGGCTGCAAGTGACAAGGCCAAGTATAGTTGAAAGATTCACTGGAAAATGAGCTGACATGCGCAATTGTAAACATCCTTCTGGGATCATCTGCTCTGCTCAAAGAGATGTAACTGAGCCTGGGATAGTGGTGGGAAGGCTGAACTGTTTCTTTCCTTTGTCCTGCAGATGGAAAAATGAACAAAATTAAATGGCTTTTGACATGGCCATTGATATTTGTGCTGTTTACCACAATTCCAAACTGCAGCAAACCACGATGGGAGAAGTGCTTTATGCTGACATTCATCCTGTCCACTCTCTGGATTGCCTTGTTCTCCTACTTCATGGTGTGGATGGTAAGTGTATGTAGCAGGACTTTGGACTGCGTGAAACATGCGTCTCAAAGTATGTGAAAATCTTTAGTGCATTTGTTAAAGAAAGGCATGTAATTTTAGTGCAGTCTCTTCAGCTCGTACTATAATTTTAATAATTTCATCTTTTTGCTGCCTTTTTTTCTGCAGAAATAGTTGGGCCTTTACTGTACAGGGCCCAATACAGTACAGGAAGGTAGTGGAGAACATCTTTACTTCCCCCAAAAGCCTGTCAGGCATTTGAAAACTGCTTTATGTTTCCTCTCTTGGAGTATTGTGTTTTCTATCTACTTTTTGCAACTTCCTATATAATTTTTGCATTGTAAAACAATCCTCTAACATAGACTGCATATAAGAAATTCATATGCCAGCCAAAGCCACACATTTATGTCATATTGTATGTCCTTTGGGAGGTTATACTCTGTACCTTAGTTCCATATGTAGATACTCCCTTCACGAATGAGAGAGGTGCTCATTAAGGCTACAACACATAATACTTTACGACGCAGCTGGACCACAGTACTTTGTTCCCAGTCTCAGCAGGAGAATCATGCTCACTCCTGTTTCTGGGTCTCTGCTTGCCCCTGAAGATAAGGTTTGTCAGTAAGTTCCTAAAATACACCTTCTCTTTAGCGAAGGGTTCAGTTTTCCTCATGTGATAGAATGGCGAACTATTTCAAGAAAACAACACATAGCCTAGAAGACTTCCATCCTTAGCAGTCTCAGCAGGGAAGCAGCTGTCTGTCCCTGGTTCAGCCTTCTCACTCTCACAAGCCTGTTTCCATTTCAGCTGCCTTTTCTTGATGTTTTTCCAGCCCTCTTTGGATGTTCCAGCTAAATACAGTTCCCTGTCCTTTCTAAGAGCTCTGCTGCAATCTTCAGTGTTTCCCTAAGCTCTTTTCAAGCTGCATCTGGAATATCAGGGGATAATATAACCAGACGTGCTCACTTCGGGATTATATTATAAATCATGCAAGAAACTAGTTCCTTCTTAATGTGTTAGGTTATAATAAGTTCTTTATGTCTCTGCCACTATATTACAATATAATATCGGTTGCAGTCCTTTTGAGAATAGAACCAGTGAGAATCCTGCCATTCATGGAAACCAAAAAACCCCCAAACCCACAGATTGGATTATATCTCCCTAAAAGAGCAGTATGTTGTGTTAGAACAACAGGAAATGGAGTTTTTGTTTGTTCATAGAATGTTGAATAATAAGACCCAAAGTCCTTTTCCTTTGCACAGGGTTGGTTTTAGGCTGGTTATTCCACAAGTATTTAAGTTGCAGAAATGGATATGTGTTCTGAGTCTATTCCTGTTAAGGTCCACACCAGAAATCAAAGATGTATGTATGACACAACTGTATTGAAATGAGGAGACTTTGCAAATATGATGAGTTAATCTACCTTCCTCCTTGTTCAGGTGACTGTGATTGGATACACCCTTGGGATACCAGATGTGATCATGGGCATTACTTTCCTGGCTGCAGGAACAAGCGTCCCAGACTGCATGGCCAGCTTAATAGTAGCAAGACAAGGTACTGTGTCTGCTGAACCATAACTGCAGTCTTACATAAGTGCTCTGTGGCTTGCTTCCTCCATACACACAAATTGTGCATGCAATGTTACCATTTTATTTTAATTTTTACTGTTTCAGCACCTCATTAAAAGCCAAAACAGTTCGCTAATTATTGTGAACCAAAAAATTATCTTCTGCTTATTGGGACGGGGCATTCTAGCATTCTAGAAGGTAATTCAGCCTCGGATATCCCATGTGTGGTATGTATCAGTCAGGGTAAAAAGACAAAAGTTGTAGAAAACTAGAATGTCAGCTATTAAAAACTACATTGAAGAATATATACTGACCAGCACTTCTCCATGTAAAACTTGCACTGATTTCTAGAAGACCTCTCAAACCCAAGGAAGTGAAGTGGTTTGAGAGGATCTGGCAGAAGTGATGTTGCTCCAGGCAAAGTTCTCATACAAATGCAGACCTCTTTCCCACTGGAACTTATGGATAGCTGCACTGGAAAGAGTTTTGGATTACTGACAGCTACATCCTCCTCATCTGTCCATTTGAAGTTGTCAAAGGCTTTCGTATTTATCTTTAAATTTTTTTTAAGGTTCTTCGTTTCTTTTTTCACTTGTAAAACGCTGATAGCAACATCCCTTCCTGTTGTTGAAAAACATTGAAGCTGACAGCATGATCCTCTGTACAGCAGTAGAAAGAACTAAAGAAAAAAGTAAAGTAAAAACAAAAGTAAAAAGAAAAGGACCTAATTTTATTCTTTTCCACTATTTCAATTCCCATAGCTTTTTTTTTTTAATCAAATAATGACATCTTCAGCACACATCATTGGGCAAACAACAAGGCCTTTGCAGTGATAAGTTAAGTACTCAAAAGCCCCACCTTTGTAATTTGAGATAGGAGTAGTGCTGTTAAGTGTTACTTGCTTGAAAAGTGTTATATATTTAAAGTATATTATTTTCCATGCTGCATTATTTGTTGTGTGCAGAATAGTCTCACAAAAACAGTACCAAAAAAGTCTTCAGAATTATTATGGAACTATCTTCCTACTAAATTAATTTTGCATGTGTATTAATTTAGGTGAACAGATTTTTTCAAGAACACGGAAAACATGTTACATTTTTAAATTAACAGACTTCTTTAGACTAGTTCTTCTGTTGTATTAGACAAAAATACTGCAAAGATTGTTTCCTCTGAAAGTTAAGGTAAGCACTAGATTGACCAAAAGTGGCCCAATGCCCTTAAAGACAGTACAGGGACTTTGCACTGCCTGAACTCAAGAGAGTTGTTCACTGACAGAATGCAGACAGGTGTAGATGGACACTACCATAATTTGCATCCAAATCATCACCTTTCAGCAGCTTCCTGCTAGAAGATAATGTATTTATGGTATGGTAGTGTCTGTCTCCACTCTGTTTACTCTGAAACTATTTTTGGGACACGTCCCATTTATGTCAGAGTTCCTCTTCCTTTTCAGTTCCTTCCTTTCCAGTATTCACTTAGTGGAAGTGATTAAGTAGTTAGGCCAGTTAGGTCTAAGGGAAATTAGCAGTGACAGAGAAGAATTTTGCCTTCTTCATATCTATTGGTGCTGGTGCAGAATGAGGTGCCAGCCAGTGGTGAGCATTAGAAGTAGATTTTAAATAATACCTAGGTATTTCAGCACCATTCACCTTTTTTTTCCTTTCTTGTAGTATTTTATTGTTCTTGAAGTGAAATTATTACTGATTAAGCACCACGGAAGTGCGTAATACCTTTGACTACCATCCGGTTGGTTGTTTTCAGGATCTCTTTTCATTCACCTGAGATAAAGGTTACATATCCACAAACTAAATCCAGCACATAATCTTCAGGTTCCCTGTGGCTGCAGACTACCTGGAACAAGACTTTGACATAGACATCAGATGCTGCATGGATACCACACACCCTGTAAAGGCTTTGCAAGACACAAGGAAGATGTAATTGGAGTGAGAAATTTTTGCACCTTTGTTTCAGAAGTTATACAAATGTTACAGGAATTGTCTCCCTACTCAGATACTCTAGCCAGTTCAAGAGGGATTGGATCAACGCAGATCATTCCTCTTTAGTTTCCTCCAGAGTAATGGCCATAGACTTTGATTTTATCAAAGTTGGTTTTTTGGTTTTTTTTTTCTCTGCAGGCCTCGGTGACATGGCAGTATCCAATACAGTAGGGAGCAATGTCTTTGACATTCTCGTGGGACTTGGTGTTCCGTGGGGTTTGCAGACCATGGCGATCGATTATGGATCAACTGTATGTATACTTGGCAAATCTTTAATTTGCACTTTTATTCTATTTTTTTAAAATCCCGGAAAGAAAGCATGCAAAAATTAAATAGATTTAACAGAAAAACCAACCTGTTGAGCATGTTATTAGTTGCTAAATAAGGTGTTATTTCTATGCCAAGGAACCCAGAGTTAAGGAAGCAATTCTTCCACAAGCTGTAATTAATTTCCAGTTTGTCAACTGGAGTACATTACACTGTGTAGCAGAAAAATATTGCTGTGGGTGGTTCATGGCTCTATCATTTTCTTACTACACAACTTCCAGTAAACCTGTCTCCATGTACCTCAATATTTTTGTCACTAAGATCAGAATAACAGCATATCTCTCTCTTCTGAGGATTTTTAACATAAAATCCATTATAAATGCTCACTTCTTTTTTAATGGAGATGGGATTACTTTACATTTGGTTTGATTCCTTAATCTTCCCATTCTTCATTAGGGTACATCTGTTACGGATTTGCATAGTTTAAAATATATAAGGCACTATTCAAAGCAGAAGGTGGACTTTAAATCAGTAAATTGATTTTTGATCTCCAAAGCACAGTTATATGGTCAGCATTAAAAAAAAGTCTTTTCTGATTTCCACAGGTTAAAATAAACAGCAAAGGATTGGTTTATTCAGTTGCACTTTTGCTAGGATCAGTGGCACTTACTGTAAGTATTAGAGCATCTACAGGTATTCAAATTTGAAAATACTTACTAGGTATTTACATGTTACAGAAGGATAAAAGAGAAATACTGAGCATTGATTCTTGTAAAGTATCATTCTTCTAGCAATACTGTGAGTTGAAGGGCTACCATTGTCCTCAGTGAGGACTGAAATCCGGCATTCGGTGCAGGAAATGCTGGATACGTGTAGGTCCCTTGGATCTCAGTGGCAGTGTTGAAACTGTTGAATCCAACAGTACTTCTGTGGTCCTGTGTCCTTACCCGTGGCCTGTCTCTGCTTTATGCTGTGACAAGACCTGGTGTGCTTCATCATCCTTTGCCCTTGTCTCTGATTTCCAAAACCATCCTGGAATAATTGAGTGCTGTAGCCTAAACCCTTAGTGAAGACTAGTCCGTGAGGGCTGTGAACCCCAGGACTTGGAATAGACACTGTGAATGTCACTCAGCATAAGACACCCTTGTAACACATAACTTCTTAAGGTGAAACAATAATTCTGTTTGAAAAGTCAATTTTGCTGGTACTTAAGGTCTGATCTCGCTTGACTCCCAGGGAGCGCTCTGTAGGAAGAATCAAATCAGGTATAAGGAATCAAAAAGGTATAAAAGTATCCACTTATACTAACATCTTTCACTGATTGCCTGTGGAGGCTTTTTAGAGGAGTGGGTCACCACTGGAGATTTCACACTGTTGCATGTCTAGGTCTTACAAACCTTCACATCACCTGTGCATGACCTAAGTGGTAGAATGACCAGGGCTGTTCACTGTGCTACTAACTTCCTAATGTATGTGATCTGTAAGGTGTGAGAGTGTGTTCTTTTCCTATCCCCAGCCTGCCATACTGCACAGTGCTTGTGAAGCAACACAGGTGTTCTGTAGACATTTGTATCTGGTGTTGCTGCATGCATATTGTTAATCAGCACTTGGGGAAAAAAGGGGAGGATTATGCAGATGTGTTACTGTGCTAGCCCTTCATGCTTTTCTGAAAAGAGTATTTTCATAGCAGAAGCCAGATCACCTGAGTTTGAGGCATCTGTTACTGTCTCATTTGTTCTGCTGAGTGCCCTGATTTGCACAGACCCTCCCAGCAAACTCAGTGGAGAGTTTTGAGCAAAATAAATAATAGTTCAGAGGAGCTCAACACCATTGAAAACAGATGCCTTCATGAGGACTTCATTCCTGTAACTTATAACCCCTTAGTTCTGGAGCTGAGCAAATCAGCAAGCAGAGCACCTCTTCTGAAGCTGTTGAAAGAATGGGCATTAGGTGCTGGTGTACTACTGGGACGTAAAGAATCTGCAGGGGAACACTTGAGGGAGGGACATTAATTTAGTTTAGTTCATTGAATATTTTGTAAAACAGTCATAGGACAACTGAGAGTCAGAGCAGAGTCAACAACATATGTTGCCTTTCTGATCCATAAAATACTGAGAATATATTTTTGTCTTCCTGCAAGACCTCTAATTCAAAAGACTCTCATTTTTAGCTTACAGTGGTTGTTTCCAGAAGTCTCCTTCAGAGCTTAATTAACTGACACTCTGTTTGCTTGCAGGTGTTTGGAATCCATGTAAATAAGTGGAAACTTGACAGGAAATTAGGCATCTACGTGTTGCTTCTTTATGCTATTTTCCTGTGTTTATCTATAATGATAGAGTTCAATGTCTTCACCTTTGTCAACTTCCCTATGTGCCGAGAAGAACTTTAAACCACAACAAGGAGAGAGACTGAAATTCTTCTGATTACACATGCTGTAAATGACAGGAGGCATTTCACATTTCTACCTTCTTTCCATCAGTAATTTGAGTGTCATTCCTGCTTCGTCAGCTAACAAGCACTTTTACCTATATGGAAGGAAAGCATACCTTTCTTTTAACATGCTAGCTGAAGGCAACCAAAGCATTCTCCTCATCTGGATATTGCTGCTCAGTCATAAAGCTACATGGATCTTACAGAGAACTCTAAAAGGACCCATTTCTGGGCATTTTGTTGTAGTTTTCATTCTCCTTTTGCAGACAATCAACTACCACCATCAAGATTAGCAAGAGGATGGGAGAAAAATCTTTATTGTTCTTTTGGTTTAAACATTTACTTTCCATGGAAGGATAAGAGGCAAGTTCAGAACCTTTCTTGGCTCAGTCAGAATGTTTAAACTACAGGACCAGAAAGTCCAAGGCACATATCATGGCATGCACTGTTGAGGACATCATTTCCCCCTTCAAGTGCTCTGCTAATAGAGAAACTGCACTGACAGTTTTTGATGGCAGTGTTGGATATTTATCACTCTGTTCAATGAACAATGTGGCAGAGAAAGAAGAGGAAATGGTTGTATGTCGTATCACTTGTGATGATGCACACTAGAAGTCAGAGTATCTGCATACTGAAGAAGAGAATTTACATGCAGAAATTCATACTTGAAAAATGTTTTATTGTTAATGAGGAATGCTGTATACATAAATATAAACTGACATTTGTGGAGTATTACACCACAAGAAAAACTTTGCATTGGCCATTGTAAGCCCATTGTGTAAATTTAGAAGAAACTAAAGAAATAAAATATAACTGGGTGCTCAGTAACTATCAGTTATTGTTATCAGCTGGGAGTAGTAGCTGAACATAATCCAGACTTTCTGACAACAAAACCCACCCTGATTATGATTTGGTTTGATTCAGTTTGATTGGTGGGAGGAAGAGGCTTATTTCATCAGTCGAGAAGCTGGTGTATTCTTCGCCATTTTTTCTTATTCCCTGAA
The DNA here is from genome assembly GCA_013397845.1 of Melanocharis versteri. Classification (NCBI taxonomy): domain Eukaryota; kingdom Metazoa; phylum Chordata; class Aves; order Passeriformes; family Melanocharitidae; genus Melanocharis; species Melanocharis versteri. Next base: position 113,744 of record VZTG01004390.1, on the reverse strand, counting down.
GCTTAATGAAGATGAGTGTCTGACACGGAGCAGTGCAGATAAGAATCACCCTGACAGAAGCAAGTCTGTCAAGAGAATATGGTCTTTGATTTGATTGCATGCAAGTTTTGAAGCATGATATACTTCTTTTTAACCCCAAGTAGAAGCCAAGTTTTGATATCCTTTCCACCAGCATAAATCTGATATAAGGAATTACTCTGGATATAATTGACAGCAAGATCCAGCCCAGAGTCTGAAAATAGTGGGTAACATTCCACATTTTAGCAGTGATATAATTGTAAATCACTGAGACAGCATATTTTGAATTGCTACTAAACTTTAAAAATATTTTGAAGCTGTATGTGAATTATCACATAAAGTTTCTAAAGAAGCACAGTTACCTTTATACATAGATTTTTTTAATATTTTAATGTTTAATAAATTAAATTTTAATGTTTAATAAACCAAGCCAAACCTATCAACTAACAGTTGATGTGTTTTTAAATATATTAATATTTTCCATTAAGACTACATATAAAAAATGGTGTCAATGAGAATAAACTATAAAAACTTAGCAAATAAGCACTTACTCAGAAAGTTCCTTCTTTTGACATATATGACAAATAATTGTTTAGCCAGCTGACATGCAGAATACTGTTTACACCAAGCAATGAGTTTACAATTAAAACTATTTTTAAAATTATTTTAGGATAAATTAAAGAGTGTATTCTGCTGCTGGGTTTTTTTTTTAAGAATTGGCTCCATTCAATGTGTTCTAAAGAAAAAAAGAGGAACACATTTGTTATTTGCTTTACATTTTGTTACAAATATCACTATTAGTATCCATTTAGGGTTTCTTACCTTAATTAAATATCTATGTCGTTTAACTAAGAACTAAAGATGGACACAAATACAGCATTAATAAAATGCTTTATTGAACAGGCAAGAATGGCAGTAAACACATTTTATCTCAGTTATGCCAATGACCCCATTTCCAGGCATTCACGACATTTTTGCTGCAGTATGAAGCTGAGGAGATGGAATTCATGTTCATCTTTGAGTCTTCTGTTGCAGAAAGGCTATGAAAATGCAGCATACTGCTGCACCACTGTAGGAGCATCCATCTCTAGTCTTACTCTCTCCCCTGCTGTCTTTCAGGAGGATGGTTTACTGCTGAAAATCTGGTGGTGGCTTAGATATGAGACTGAAAGGAGCAGAGAGAGAGGCTGAGTAAATGGCTTTTTTCCTATATTCTGTTTTTGTGGTCTTGGAAAACTGTCTCCAATCAAACATTTGCTCTCCTGTGCACATTCAGGCAGCTCAGTTGTCTTTACATAATAGAAGAGTAGTTCCAAAGTCTGAGTTTGAATGCGTAGTGATCAGCTGAGTTGACAGGGGTGAGGGCATCAAAGTGTATAGTGCCAGATCTAGCAAATTGTACTGTACCTTCATATTTCTGAGCAAGGCAACTTCAGAAGAGTATGGGCACCAATTTTTTCTGTAGCAGCTGACTCTCAGCCCAAATATGCATGAATTTTGTTTGCTAATTCCGTAAGTCCTTCACACATCATTTAAAATTACTCTGCCCAATCTGAATATCACCTGCTCCAGAAAACCAGTGTTGTGTTTTAGTAAGAAACAGTCTCAGAATCCAGAACAAGCCTTACGATGTGTGGCTGGTTCCTGCCATCTACAGCTCTCCCTGAAAAACAGACCCACTTCAGGACAATTTATATTGAATTCTGATGCTGCATTTCATAGGGTGTTCTCATCTGCATCTACTGCTATGAGACAGGTATCATGTCATGCTGATCATTATAAGTAACATTAGTAGGATTCTCCTTTGACACCACCACATGACCGAGGATGTATTGATTGCCAAAGAATTATGAGATGCTATATCAGGGCCTTGATGACACATAATCATATGAAGTAGTTTAAGAAGTTCCTAAGTAGTCGTTACCCATATGCTAGAAGAAATAGTTATACACTAAGCTGTGCAGGTAAACTGAATAGTCCAAGAAACATTTGATTGACAGATTGTTGTATTGCAGATAAACCCACATCAGAATGTATCAGTGGTTCAGGAGGCTGTTGCCGAGTAATAAAAGACTAGTGCCTTTCACATGTATACAAAAAAAAAAAAAAAAAAGGAAAACATTAGCTTGTGTGGTCAGGAAACCATTAAAAATGTTGCCATTTTCTAGTCAAGAAAAGGAGTGATTTGTGCTTGGCTCACCACGCTTAGCACAGTTCTATACTGCAGCTGTTCAGATTGTATCTATAAAATTTTGTAGCCATTTTGTTTTATTAACCTTGCAAAAGTTAGCTGGCTGAGTTTGGAATGTATGTCACAATGTTCTGTAAGTTAATGTTCAGCTCAAGAGTGAAAAGAAAGCTGGTGGATGTGAGAGAGAAAACTGTTAGTGTGATCTGAAATTTGCCAGCATACTAACACTGAAAAGTAACACAACTCAGAAAAAGATACCCCATATCCAGCAAAGCTTAACTTCAATAGGTTTGATTCCATTTTAAAGCTAAGCATCTATCCAAGTGCCTTGCTGGATTCTGTCCTAAGATGACAGCGTAGCATGGTTTCTGGGTTTTTTATCATATTCAGTTCTCTCCATGTTCTATTGGTTTTGTAGTCTAAAGATTTTATTTCTTTCTCAAATTGAAAGGTTTGACCAGAATCTGTGGACTTCTGCTCTGCTGATACCACTTTGGATTTCCACTCTTGTAAATAAGAGGACTCATTCTTAGTCTCAGACTTCTAACCTGTGCATCTGCCCTTGTGTATGAGCAGGATCAAAACTGAGTTACAGCTGCCCAAGGAGGGCTTTTAGCAGCTCCTTGGTGCTGCAGTTCCCCTGGAGTAGCACAGTCCCACATAGACCCATGGGGTGTAATCCTGTTTGTAGCAAGGAACTGGGAGTGTTTCCATGGAGTTCAGCAGTGTTTGATTCCATTGATTTACCATAACAATTGTACCGCATTATAAAGTATTGCTTGAGTAAAGATTTCAAGCTCAGGATCTGCATATCTAAATCTAAGAAGCTGCAGATATGGTTATCTTAATGTCTCTTTGATGGTCTAAGGGCTTCTCTCTGGGCTGAAGTCCAAGCCTAGAAGAACACCTTAAGTCTTCCCAACAGGTTCAGCATAGCCAACCATCTTCCTCCTGGCTCAGTCATTGGCGTGCCAATTTTATTTTGTTTTTTTATGCTTGCTGCAGCTGTAACAAACGAAGTTAGCTTCTGGATTTAGATTACATTTGTAAACATCCTGTCAACATGTAAACAAATGGCAAAGGTCTTTACTAATCTAATACTTAGCAATTATAGAGAAGATTCTATTCTGTCTTTCATTTCCCTTGTGACTCTGCTTTAATTACACTTGTTTCTATTATGTGTTTGCTCTAGTTGCCCAAATGCCTCATGAGTTTTGTTGTCTTCCTTTCCTGGATTTCTTGCAATTGTAGTGCCATTTACTTGTGTTCCACTGTTAGTTGGTTTTGGTAGAGTTCTTTAAGCTGTAGAAATACTGTCTGATTATTCATGCCAAGGAAAGATCAGACATTATGTGATGTGAAACAGACACTAAAATAACTCTGATAGCCAGGTGAAACCAAAGAATCTTCCTAATTGAAGTACATCACCTTGGAGCATAATGTTCTGTCATTGCAAGCCTCAGATCTCTGTGTTATTTTTGTTTAAACACTCAGAAGAAAATCTCTGCAGCTCATGCATTTGCTGCACAATTTTCTTTCTATTTCTAAGAGTCTGAATGCCACATTTTCCATTTCATTGGATGGTAAGATTTATGTGATGGTTACACAGGTAAATGACAGTGTTTTAGTTCCAGCAATTCTGTACCAAACCCATTATTATTCCCTTGAACCATGTGGAAAAGTCCGTATGCAAGTGATCAATGTCCCGCTGAAGAAGAAAATGTCATTCAACCGGTGTGTGCGTTCCAGTTTCTGACCTACCATGTACATGTGTAAAAGCCTCCTTTTGAATAACTTGAGCATACACTTTTCTCACATTTTCCCACTTGTGAGGTCCTGATGGTTTTTCCCCAGAGAAGTCTGTGAAATCCTGTGCATGCCTCTCCTGACATGTGAGATACGTGTAGCTGCTTCTCCGCAGGCCGAGATGTGTAGTGATTGTGGCAATCTGATCATCACGTGGTTCTGCTTGCTACCATACAGTGCACTGTCTGAAAGAAATGAATAATTATGGGAAATTAATGCCATTTGGATATTTTCTGGGAAGAATTGCCAGTTGGAATTTAATCCTGCTCATTTTTCTTTTTTACTTGCACAAAGAATGTAGGCAATCATTGCCGTCCTATCACTGAGATGGTGTTGATAAACTTGAATGACAAATAAAAAGATTGGTTTATAGCACTAGACATGGTGACAAATTCTAAAGGTATCAGAATCTATGAAAACCATACAGATATAATCTCTAGAAAGATTAATAACAACTGAGATGCTTCCTTTCAGAGGGTTTTTGTAGAAGGATTATGGCCTTCATTCATATGCCGGTTATGTATGCAAAGAAAACTTGTAAATCTGCTTCCCCAGCAACACTTGCGTTTCAAATGGCTGTTACTGCAGCAAAGTTATGACCAAATTCTTGCCTTCACGTTCTTGGGAGTGGTGCCAGTGTTCATTAATGTCCTGGTAGTTGTCACAAATTATTATCAGTGGAACTGAGCACAGAATTGGCTCATGGTATCTCCTCCGTTGCAAGAAATTATTTGAAATCATTTGTGGTCACTAAAATAACTTCTTGAACCTTTTAAAAACCTGTATTTCATACTTGCAGGCTTTTGCAGTGCACCCTTCAGAGGTGCAATACCTCTTTAAATATTAAGAAAACTTTCTAGAACTGCTTACTTTGAAAACAGAAAGGGATGGGTTTGTAAACTGTAAATAACAGAAATCTCTCATGTTATTTATTTTTTCAATGACTGTGACCTTATGCACTGTGAATGCTCTGTGATATGGGGTCCACTGTACAGATAAATATGTCATGAAATCCAAATGGATTTAATGTGATAATTTGTTACAAAATGTTGGCATGATATTTGATTATTTTTGTTGTGAGAATTTTAAAAAATAGTTAACTCAGCATTTATAAAGATTATAGCAGTCAGTATTATAATGCACTATATAAAAATATGTACACTATCAATAAATTATATAAACAAGAGTGTTTGCTGGGTTTTTTTCTTAGATGGTTCGTAGATATGAAACATTCTCTCATATATTGTTGAAAATCTAAAATTTCAGGACCTAAATAGGATATATGCCTACACGTTTTTGGTGAAATCTGGACCCTGCAGAACTGAGTGACAGAAGGCCCACATTCTGTGTATTCCAGGGAGTATTGCCTGGATCAAGCCATTGTTTGGAGTGAGTTAAGTGTATCGGTTTGATTTGCAGCAATTCTGAAACAGACAATTGGCTCTTTTGGGACTAGAAAACAGAGAACTCAGTTTGCTGTACTGGGGCACTGATCCAGAAGCAATTCTGGCAACCTCAGAAAAATCCCTGATCGAGAGCATTTTGGCTGCCTCACCCTGTGGTATATTGGTGTCCAGCAGGTTCACACTGAGTACTGTGTGCTGATGAGAGGCTGGAAATAAGGTCCAAAGGCCAGGCAGTACTATTTTCCTTTCCCAGTTCCCTAGGCGCTGGAGATACTCCTTCTTACCCTTGATTGCCCATGTCCAGCATCCCTGTAGTCCACCTCAGAGTGTGCAGAGACTCCTGGTATATTGTGTGTAGTCTGTGGTACACTCTGTGCTGGGCTTAGGAAAAGCTTTAAATGCAGTTCTTGGAAAAAGAGGAGCTAAGAGTTTATTTACTTCATCTCATGGCCTGGTGTATTAACAGTTTCATTAGACAAGAGTCTTCTCATGAATACCCCTAGCCAATTTACTTCCAGGAGATGCAAGTTAAAACAAAGCTTGATCTTCTTTTTCTTAAGCACTGTGCATGAGATTGGAATCCCTACTGCTGTATAAACCTGGCATTAGCCACTGTGGGCTTTTGTGCGTCTACAGAAAAGTCTTATGGGAGTGGAGAAAAAGGATGTTCTTCATTCTTTGAATTTTGCATAAGATTTCATTCTTTACTGTATGCTAGGCTAAATTTTTCTAAGCTGGGGAAAGAAAAAGATTCCTTCTTCTGCACAGAATTAACTTTTAAATATCAGAATCTGAATGTGGAAAGTACCTCTTCGTTTAATCCTTCCATCCTTGACATGGTGACCCATCATGACCTGTTATGTAATAGGCTCTGTAAAAGGCACATAATCTATGGATTAGTGACACAATAGGCACGACAGTTCCTAAGGGCTCCTATCACACCCATATTATTGATGCAGCCGCTCCCTACTGTACGGAAAGCAGAACTGTCGTGTAATCTGGGCATATTCTGAAAGCCCTTTATTGTAGCTCAAGTGCTTGTTGTGCTTAATGGCTTCCCCCATAAGCCATTTTTAAACCTTTCCAACCCAGCTGCACAAAACTACAAAAAAGGGCTGCAGGATGCTGTGGCTTAAGATGGAAAGGGTGAATCAGTCCTAGAAGAGACATGAATTCCTCCCATTTGGCTTGGATTTATAACAGAGGAATGTCAATTTGAAGTAACTGGATTTTATTTTTTCATTTAGCTTTTGTATAATTGTTTACTTCCAAAACCTGATACTAGGACACATTGTCACATACTAAACCTGTCAAATCTCTGGCTCAAAAAACACCTAGTAAAGCTTGGACAAAATTTGTCTTCATTTTCATATTTTAAATATTTTACAGAAAAACTGAGTATTTGGCAGAAAATATGAGACTTTTAAAATTAAATTTGGTCTTTAACAAATATCTTTAATATCTTTAACAAAACAAATTTAAAAAATTCAATTTTCTGAAACTGCATTCTTTATATTGGAAATAGCGTGGAAGATTTCACTCAAATCACATGAAACTGAGGTAGCACCAAAATACTGGAATTTTGTATTCTGTATCTCTGCCAATTTTTCCTGCATCTTTTTAATTGTTCTAGTAATTTTTTTTCTTCTTCCCTAAAAATATAATTGGAATTGTCTAACTCTGTTGTGTTCTGCATTTGCAAAATCTTAGGTCTTTTCCTAGGACGGCTGCCTATTTGTGTGAACAGTTTTCTCTGTGTGAGCAGGTCCATGTAAGCACCACAACTTTGCAGTTTTTTGTCTCAGCAGACCCTTTTTTCCAGCAAAGCAAGGGCAAATGCTGAGTGGGCCTGGTCCCTGCTGAATTGCAGGGGAGGGAAGTGGAAACTGGGGTAGAGGTGAATCTGTGTGATGTGTGTAGGAGATTGTTCCTGTGCCAATACCCAAGGTGCATTTCAAAGGTGCCCAGCTGGTGAACAAATCTAGAAGATATTTTTTTCTTGGACCTCTGAGCCCAGAACCCACAGAAGGATTCAGAGCTGAGATCTGACAAGTCTGCAGTAAGGGATGAGTGAATCTCAGCCAACCAGTTTGTCTAAGAGGACTAAATTTTTTATTGAATGTGTTCGTCATTGCCTGAAAATGACTTTAGGAGTTGAAGCAAGGAGATTGATTCTTAATATAGTAGAAAAAAGCATTACAAGATACAGTAGCTGAAAATTTAAAATTAGATAAGGCAAAAAATCAGGTGTGAATTTAAATAATATCAGCAATTAAGCGCTACGATACCTTACTTTGAAAGGTGGTGAACTTTCCATCATGCAGTCTTCCAGTAAGGCTCTTTCTAAGATAATAGACTTTCTAAGATAAATCCTTGTAAAAGCTAGATGATAAATTTCCTAATGTGAACTGAAGTTACAGTCTTTACAAAAAAACCTAAAAAACCAAAAACCAAACCTGGGAAAATTTTGTCTTGTGTTACGTCAAAGATGTGACTTGGTGATGGTAAAAGTCTCCCTGACTCTCCCTAGCTGAGTGCCAGCAGGATTGGCTCTGTGTTCTACACTGAGGTCTAGTTTCCCTCTTGCAATACACTGACAGCTCCCCAGCATTTGCGTTTCTGCTGTGGACTGTGTGGCACTGTCTATTTTTAGAAAGCTGAGAAATTCCTTCTAAAGATAAAAGGGGCAAAAAGTTACTTTCGTCTCCCACTCCATTCCATGCAATTTCTTTTCTCTACCTCTTCTTTCTCCTTCTGCCTGATTTTTTCCATTGTGTATTCTCCCAACATCAAGTATTTCTGGAGCGACGGCGCTGCCGGACAGGAGTGCCACCAGCCCTGTCTGACAGCACATCTGTCAGCCCCAGCCTCCACAGCTGGCGCGCGTTCGCTCGGGTTTCCCGCACAGCAGACCCTCGATCCCTTCAGTAACTGCGGGTCAAACGTGCACCGAGCCCGACGGGAGCTTCCCAGCGTGGGTAGCTATTCATTCGCCAGCAGTCACACAACCTTATCATCCGCTTTTGCTTTAACTGGGAGTGCTTTTGCGAAGCTGTCCTCCGCCAGTGTTAGACATTTCATTTTCTCAGGTCTTGTGTAAATATAAAGGTTTCCAAGCTCCATCTGGTTCCAGTTACTCAAGCAGTAGAAATACACATGCTTCAGGAATTTGCAGACGGAGACTTACTGCTTTGCTGCCTTACAAAATCCTTTACAAAGTTCACTATGCTCCGTTGCTTCCTGATATACCTGTAGTCTGTAAAACGACTTCCTCTGAAACTTACTTAGGTAAGAGAAACAAATAAGCTGAAAGTCTCAGGCCCTTCTTTCTAATAAGGTTAACCTGCCTGCACTACTAAATATGGCTTTATAACACACACATGCACACGCACACACACACCCTTGACCACCAAAGACTGCCTCTTCCTGAAATCCCCCGTTCATATAAATACAGGAAGTAGAAATAAGAGAGGCTAAAATCGGTTCTTCTTGGTAGTTTGCTTTCATTTCAGTGCTTGTTTATTCCTCTGCCCTCCGATACTACTGAGCCTGAAGCTGGTTTTAAACATCTTCCCCCTCACGCCCTTGAAATACCATCTTCAGTACAAAACCTGAGGATGTGGAAGTTCTGCTCAGCGATGGGAAGGAATTGCTTTTCTGACCGAGGAACTCTCAAGCCACTGTGATACAGAAAGTGACTTAAAGTTTGCTGTAATGATGAAAACATCAGCAGGAGACAAGGGAGCCAGGGATGACTCAGGGTAAGTCCTCAATCTTTAGTGACTGTTCATTTTTAATAACTGTTGCTTTCCTTTTCCTACTTAACAAAGAGTTCTGGGCTGCGTTTGTGAGCTGACTGCTGAGTTACCAGTTACACAGTCACAATGGTGTGGCATGACTGTGTTGTAATTTACAGTATTTCCTTTAACTGACATGTTCCAGCTAAAACCAAACTGCAATACCTTTATTTACCTTGAACCTTAGCTATTTAAGGAAGATGGATGAATCCCAAGCTGCAGTTTGGGGCAAAGGACAGAAAAAGGGACTTCTTTGGTTTTGGAAATGTGACAAAGCTTTTCTGGGAGGCTTGCTTTGTTTCTGCTCAAATGCAGAAGTGGATAAGGGCTTGTCCCCATGAGCTCATGGTCACTTCAGTGCCTGCACTCTAAGGTGTACACGAACCCTGTCCCCAGACTCCCAGGAGACTTCAAATGTACTTTCTGTCAAGAAAAGACTACAGGCTTCCCTTGCTTCTGGCCAAAACACTGCACCTTGCAGGACCAAATCCTGGGAAAATAGTGGAGAGAGAAAATGGATTTTGACTCAGAGGACAGTCAGCAAGCTGCTGGGCTTCCAGGATAAGGCTGGAATCCTCCCAAGGCTTGGTTGTATCATAAAGCCCATGCTGAAGCTGGGCATTTCTGTCTCCTGTTGTAAACAAGCAGGGGAAAANCCTTCCCCCTTGGAAAACCATAATAATACCAGATACTATGACTTTTTCTTATCTGTCTAACACACTTAGCCTGTTTTCCGGGAATAAAAGCTCCCAGATATTTCTGTGATGGGTCTGGCAGAAGTAGCTGTGTGGATGGGTGGATAGATATGGGATACTTGCATTTCCAGTTGCTGGGGGTGCTGCCCGACTTAGAGCACACTAAGTCAGAAAGGGGGTGAAATTGCTGCTGCCAGGCCACTGTGTGATGGTTTTACCATAGCACTGTTCCCAAATACACACGTGGAGTGGGGGGGATGGAGGCAGAACCCTGTATTGCAGTTGTCACTGCTTTTGTCTTGTTCAGTTGTTTGCATTAAATGGAACAATGCCAGTCCTGTTTCAAGGTATAATTCCTCAGTTCCAAGTAATGTTAAACGCTGAGGGACAAAGATCACACAGCCATCAGGAAAAAATGAAAGCATCCAATCCCTGTAGACTGGCAAAAAGAACTTACTAGATGGTAAACCAAAGAATTTGCACTTTGCAGATATTCCCTGCAGTTGTGACAGTTAAGATGTTAGGTATGATAAACTGGAAGATACATTTGTTTATCTCTTGCTGAGATGTCCGAAAGGAGCTACATGCTTGCAAAGGTTTGTTTTCAAGCCATACACACTAGATTTGGACTGTAAATCTAGTGGTTGGAGGAATATTGAAGCATCAATGGGCATGCTGCATGCATTCTTCATAGGTTTTTGAGCACCTGAACAATTAAGCAGAATGACCTTTTATTTCATTAACTGATTGCCTTTATTTCTAGTCTATCTGCAACTCATAAAAAGAAACTTAGGTATTTTAAAATCTATTTTAACTCTTTCCGTTTACATTCTATAATATTGCTGGAGATCCTCAAAATTACACTTTAGTATGCATGCATTGTGGCTTCCAACACATTACAGAATTAGAAACATTTCTAAACGGTGTTTAGCTGATTTCCTGTTATGGTTACACTGAATTAGGTGCAAATTATGCAAAGTATTTAGAGTTCATAGCTTTCAAAAGAAATGGTAACCTAAGGCAAGGTGTTGATGGAGAATCTGGACCTGATTTTAAAATGCTGTGCATAAAAATTGCATGAGCAATTGCTGAGGTTGCCCCTCTGTTTAGTATAGTTTTAACATTAGTTAAAAGGGAAAGCTTACTCACATGCACAGAAACTATGGCAGTGCAAATTAGCATGGAAGTACCCCAGCAACTTGGAAATATCCATGCATTCATTCCTAGTAAGGTCTAGGGTCTACTGCGCATGTAGTAAATCCATAAACAAGTTTTGCTGATTTATATCTGTGAAATGTCAGAAAGACACTGGGGAGAAATCTGCCTCCAGAATTAGTAGCTACTCAGAGAGGAATGAGGGAGAAGTGCAGCTAGGGGCTGGATAGAAATCAATCTAATCAAATTCTTCCAAAATGCTGTGGGAGAGAAGCAGGGAAATTTAACCATTAATTCTCACCTGGAGTCAGGCTAACTCCTAGGAACATTAATAAGTGATGAGATCACAAAACATCTGGAGAAATGTGAGCTGCTTGACCATGGTGACCATGGTTTCATGTAGAGATACATGCCTTCACTCCAACATCTGGCAAATGTATGGAGGATATGATGAGTAGAGCAGGCAGGAGCTGAGACAGAGATGTTATGTGCAAATATTGAATACATCTTTGAGATAATGGCTGTTTCAGGTAGCTGGGGTGGGTTACAGTGGTTCTGATTTCTGGGACACCAGATTACCTAATGTAGTAATGATTGTGCATCTTTTTGATGACATGTCTTTTTGGCACAAAACCTACCATCACAGTTGACAGATTTCATGTGATGAATGTAGACATAAAAGAGGTCGAGCACTGGAGGAATCTGTAAACTGAATAACTCTCATAGGTTCACAGATTTTAGCTTCAGAAGGGAATGTTTTGATCGTCTAGTCTGATCTCCTGTGTAGAGCAGAGCAGAGAACCTATCAAGCATGCTGTGAAAGCCATGACTTCTGCTGGAATGGGAGTTTTCACAGAACCACGGAATATTCTGTGATCCCACAAGGATCATTGAGTCCAACTCCTGAGTGAATAGCCCATGCAGGGATCAAACTCATGGCCTCGGTGTTACTAGTTGGCCACAAGAGCTTTGTTATCAAGGGATTCTTCTACCAAGGCTACAGATACATCTCTGCAGTGCAGTAAATAAATCTTATACCAATTTTTACCAGGTTCAGGTTTGAACCGAGAAAAAAATTCTTAAAAGCTCCTCAGGGGCCATCCTTTGTAAAGGACTTAATCTCAGCTTATTTGAATCAGTGGAAAAAGTCCTGTTGGCCTCGGGAAGTCTTGGACTAATGCAAAGTACTCCTCAAAGAAAACCTCCAAGCATAGGCTGTGAGATGTGGTGTTCAAATGGGGAAGGGACAGTTCAGGCAACTGGAAACAAATCAGTGTTATTAAATCCCTGCTGTCTGTCAAGCTCTGATGAGGGATATGCTTTCCAGCTGAGGGGGATGGTGCTTCTCAGGAAGGAAATCTCTGTGCTCAAGATGCATTGCACCAAGGTTGGGATATCACTGTAAAGATACAAGGAAGGAGGTGCTCTCCAATGCTACCTGAATTCGGTAGGGAGGAGACAAAAATCTCCTGAAATTCATTTAACTGGAAAGCATATTTTCAGCCACACTGACTTGTTACATGATTTTTCCAGCGCTTCCGGGAAGTGAGTCCTTGCCAAACTTAGTGGATGCTTGGAGCACGTTGTGCAGTGGTACTGGTGGTAGCAGAGAGGGCAGCTGTCCCTTTGTTTCCTAGAGGACAGACCACACTGGGAATATTGTCCCTGACCAGGAATTCCTCATCACTGCAGACAGTCTTATACCAGTGCTCACAGGAATGAGGGCACAAATGTAAGCAATATTCTGATCATCTACTTTCTACTACAGGTTCAGCTAAATATAGTTTGTCACTTCCTGTCCTAAATGGCTATGTGCTGGTTTGTATTGTTGGCTTTACGGCGTAGAGGTGACACAGGCTGGAAAATGTACATGTAAGTTGCACACTCTGTGCATGTTGCTCTGTGTGCACCGGTCACATAAGGCAGTGGGTCCTGAAGACCAGCTGGGAGGGTGGCACAAATTTGGGCTGGCTCCATCCCTTATCAAACCATGTGCACATAGTCCAGATACTTTAGAGATTATCTATTTTATAGCATATTTCCAAATGATAGTAGGACTATATTTCCACTCATTCATCAGTAAATATAGATGGTTTCTCTGAGATCAACCATATAGGATTGTGAGACTCAGAAAAATCTCCAAAATTACCTAAATAATAGACACTACAGAAAATACCTAAACCAAACCCATTAGGAAGAAAAAAGCTGGAGAGTTTTCAATGCTTGTCTGAGTCAATTGATAAAGAGCACAGAAACCAAAGTGCCTTAGTGAAACTTAGATGAAATATTGTCCATCACAGACCTTCAACCTTTATAATTTTGAAGGGAGAAGGTTTTTTGCATTTGGGAATAGAAAGAAATAGCTTTTTGGAAGGTAATTAGAATGAACAGGCAGCTGTTTGGAATGACTGGTCAAATTCTAGTGCAGATGGATCTGTGGGTAGAGTGAAGATATGGTCATCAAAAGCCCTTGGGGCCCCAGAAGCCTATCACACTTTTCCAGCTCTTTCAACAGGCATTCCCCCTGTGTAGGGAAGGGTGTCTGTATGTTTGTGATTGTTTCAGTGGCCCTTTGTGAGGAATTACAAATTAATGACCATGAATTTGGGTATTTAATATGTCATTATAATCTTTCTAATTAGATTTAGGATTAGAAAGAACCAGGGGAAAGCATGTTTAGCACATGTTCTTAGAAGACCAAAGAGAGGCTATGATGCCTCTTGCTATGTCATCAGTTCTGGATGATCCTAAAGTCACAGGGGATGGGATGTGCTGGGATGAACCTGGTCTTGGCAGTCCCAGTGCTCAGAGCAGCAGCTGAATCATAGGTCGTTCTGCTGACCTGGAGCCTTTACTTCTTTCTGAGGAATTAAAGCAGAAATAGTTACAAAGCTGAGATGTTTGATCATTATAAAAAAATTTAGTTTTAAAATTTTCATGCTACCATAGAAAACTTTCAGATTTCTCTAGATCGAAACCAAGAAAACAAGAATGAAAAGAGACTATGTTTCACTGCAGAAGAGAGCTTAAGAAGGCCTTAAGAACCAGTGGAAGCAGTTAATGCAAAATCATACTAGAGGGGCGATGAATTTGCATTTCTTGGATCTCAAAGCAGGCACTGGTCCCCAGTGGTCTGCAATTCAATCTGTGTCCTACATTTCTTCCTAATCCTAGTTTTGAGATTAGTTTTTTTCTGTGGTGTTGGATAGGTGTTTCATGATGAGCAACAAAGCGGAATCTCTAGAGTAAATCCTCATCTGGAGCCAGGTAGGAGCTAGACAAAATCCCTCAGTTGTCTTTAACGCAACTTCTGTCCACCCACCCTCACACACACACCTCCACAGAGCTCCTGTGACCTCTCACAGGTCCCTACAGAGCTGCTTTTCTGGTAACCAAATACAAAATCCACCTGTTTGCCCCTCCATCTTCTTCATCCATGGGGTTCTCACTGGCTGGCATCTCACGCTGGAGCTGGCCCCCAAGGCAGATGGATTGGGGATGCTACGACCACATCCATTTCCCACACCTGCAGGTTGTGTTACTGGACCAGTTTCAGGTAAGAGACGTGGGGGCCCGCTCCAGCTATGGACACACCCTTATCCTTCTACAAACTTTAGGAAGGTTGTATGTGGACAGGTAAGTGATTTTTTTTTTTTTTTGCTGCCGATAGTATTTGTTGATCATTATGTCTGAGCTGGAATGGTTGTTAGGTCTTTTATAGTGTTAAACACAGTCAAACATTAATATTCTAAAGTAATTCCTGCCTGTCTGCCTGTGTGAGAAAATGTCTTTCTTAAAATCTAGGCACAGGTACGTGAGAGGTTTAGCGAAGGTACTTTCTTCTCCAGAACTTGCTGAATGAGAGGAGGCAATGCCTGCACAGCCCTGGTAGGCATGGCCTGGATTCCTGACTGTGTTCCCTCAGCCGTAGAGCTTGTTCAAAGCTAGGTCAGGTTACCAGAAGTACTGGCCATGGGCCACAGGGGACATTGTATGGCACTTGTGGGGTGAAATAAATGGGGGCCTCCCAAGAAATTGAAGAGCAAAGTGCCTGAGGGGGATATACATGACTGAGTCCTGTCCTGCGTACACACCACTTGAACGAGGGTGTACAGCTTTTCCAGGAGAGCCAGCCAGCAGTGGAGTACTCTGACATTCATCGTTACTAGGTGGGACATGTCTGTGCTGCAAAGTGGGAGATGTAAGGGTGCTGGGCTCTGACACTGATCTAGCTGCACACAGGTGAGGAGACAGCTGAACAGGCAGGCAGGCATCCATGGAGAACTATCCACCAAAAAAAGGTGCACAGGGTCAAAATCTGTCAAACCATTTCTATGCTTCCCAGCCAGAGAGGGCTGCCTGTGGTACACAAGGGAGACGAGAGTTGTCCTTGTGCAGTTTGCATCCCATCTGCTGTGGAGGGCAGGGCTGTTACACAAGCTTGCCTGTGTGTATGCTGTATTTTCTTGGCACCTCACTCTCCCTCCACCACTCTGTTTGGCAACCCTGATCTGCTCATACAATGCATGAACACAAGTGCCAGTCCCTTCCTCCCACCCTGGAAAAGGGAATTCCTAAACCACACAGGTGCACATGGCTTAGTTGGAGCCATGCTCTGGTGTCAGTCTGGAGTAACTCTCTGCAGTTGGAGCTGGCCGAGTTCAGAATCCAGCCCAGGCTGTCGGGTGATTTCATCTCAGAGAGGCAAGGCAAGCTTTCAGCTGGTGTCTTTTAACCGTGGGGTCTGGGGGAGGATGTGTCTGTGAAAGTACCTGGTAACCCAGCACTGCAAAGCAGCTGGGCTCGAGGGAGCAGTGCTGTTTAACCTGTGCAAATGAAATAGAGCTACAAGCGTCACCCAGTATGGTAAATATTGTAGCCACAAGCCTTTCCTCAGTCCATTCTGTACCTGTGTAAGCTATCTAAAGTAATTCTACCCACCTCCAGAAACGAGATCCCTCTATACCCTTCTGGAGGGGAACATAAAGGCAGTGCTTCCCTCAAGATTATCAGTTGCAAGAAGTGCTTAGCTCCTCTTTGCCTGCACCCAAAATAGTATAAATCTTTTTGCAAGTGAAGATGATTACTTGAGCAGTAAAGGATTAGCAGATGTGAGCATTGCATAGCTGGTTGTGCTAGTCACATTTTCCTGAATAGATATTCTGTTAGATGCACGCGAGCCAGGGAGTGCTATGGAATGCAGCTCTTTTCAAATAGATGAATATATGCATGCCTATGTGTGTGCCTTTCCCAGACTTTCTCTAAGCTTTGTGCTAAACACGGAATGTATTTATGTCTGAGTAAAGGATTTCTGCTTTCTTCATTACTGGTACCTTTAAAAGGGATAAAGTGCTTTCAGTAATTGTGATCACATTGTGTGATTAATATAAAGTCCTTGTGTGTATGAAAGGATCTCTGGGTGTTTCATGGATATTAAGCCTCTCAATAACCAGCTGAAGACAGGTACTGTCACTATAGGAAGGGAAACTGAGGCACAAATTCATGGAGCTAATTTGATTATAGTCACTTACTTCGTAGCCCAATCCCCTGGATCTTTGTTGGGCAGTGAAACTCTGGTCTTCCTCAGACCATCCTTTAGGTTTGGGGTGATGCTAGGAGCAGAACCTATTTCTCAGAAAGCCTTTTCTTTTTGGTGGATGAGTTCTCTGCTGGATTATGGAACTGAACCAGCCTCCTCAGTGTTTACACAGCCTCTACAGCTAAAGCAAAAGTGGTGTGTTGGGAGGGTGTGGAAGTGGTGCTCTTCCTCCATTGCCCTCGATGAGGAGGAGCACAAAACCCCACCCTAAGAGTTGTTCTCTGGGGCAGGCCTGGAATCCTGGCTCTGAGAATGGTCCTGCAAGGGGTGGGGCTGCTGGGATTTGCTCTAGGTGACTCAGGGTCTGTGTATCAGCACTGCTTCTGGTAGGGTTAGAAGACCTGTCTTACTGCTTGAAATTATCTCCTGACCATGTTAATTAGTACTTTCTCTTTGCTTTTGCAAGGCTAATGCACTGTTGGGGAATTTCAAGAGCTTTGTTAAAAGCAACTGAATACAGGCAACCTTCTGGATGCTGGGAAAACTTTGCCAAATATAGGGAATCTACACAGCTCATGTACATCCCTCTCATGGCCCTCTGGAGAAAGCCAGTCTTTTGAAGTCCCTCTCTTGTAAAAGCAGCTGTTGGGCAGAACAAAAAGCAGCTGCAGCCCCTTGTGAACTGGATTAAATTTTCTGCTGCTTGGAAAAATTCACCAAGGAAACAGAGAGAGACCAACAAATAGCAGAGTCTGGAGACAGACAGCACTGCTGGCTACCTGCATCACTGTTCTGCAAATTGCTGGCAGACTTCTAGGCAAAAAAAGGTTGTCACACATACTTGGCTAAATGACAGCCTGGGACATGGCCCAACCTTTCATCTTGCCTGCCAAGAATCTTTCTCTTCTCTCTTTCCTTTTTTGCCCCCTTGGGTTCTCTTCAAGGAATTTGTCACTCCTTATACCCTCCACAAAACAAGAAACCGGGCAAAGCTCTGAGCTTTGCCTGCTGAATCAACACACAGGAGAGAGCTTGGCTTTTGGGCAACTTTCCTTTCTGTCCATAGGAAAAATATGTAATACAGAACGGGTTTTTTTGTGTAATTCTGTCCTGAACTCTCGTTCTAATCGTTTCTTAGGATTAGAAAATAGTTGTTTTTAGCATCTCACTGATAACCTTTCCAGCCAAAAGGGAAAATGACCGTTGCCCTCCCAGCAGAGATGGGTCCTCAGTGCTGGGAAACCAGTAGAGATTGCAGGAGGGGCACTGTGAAAAGCAGCCTGAGACAGGGATAGATGATGGGTTTAGCCCCTTGGCCTGGCATTCTGCTGTCTCCCTTTGCTATTAGAGCTAGCTGTCTAGATCTAGTCTGGATTTACCCTGCCTAACTTTAGGTGTTTAATTATTGTGTCCCATTTAGGAACCTATGCACCCATGGTGATCTCTAGTCTTTCTGGAGAAGCAGCAGCTCCAGGGAGTAATTCAGGGTGATTGGTGCCAGTGAGCTGAATCCAAGTCTTAAATTTGTTCATGCCTCACCAAGCTGAGCAGGGAGCCAGGCCAGAGAGCTGTGTCCAGCACTAACCTTCTCTTCCCCTCTGGCCCCCTGAGCCAGAGTGCCCCAGTGTCAGACAAGCAATAGCAGCCTGGATGTGGGGGTGGCTGCAGCACAGTTGTTTTGGGCAGGACATGACCAACACAGCCATGTTGTGCATTGTCTTAAACTGCTATGAACACAAAGCCCGTGGCTTATGACTTACCTACATTTAAGCCCTGGCAACCCAGTGACCATAAACGCAGTTAAATGAGCAAGCTTGAGACCCCAGCAGTGGTTTTGTGGGGTCTGGGGGAGGTTTGCCTTGCTGCTTGGCAGGATCTATAGTCACATGCTGAGCTGCCAGTCACTGCAGGGACATTTTAGCAGTTTCTGACACTGCTCCACTAACCAGCCCTTTGGTCCCAGGCTGTCCCACCAGCACAGGATGATGAGGGCCATGGCCACAGCCACCCACAAGACAGGTTGCTCAACTTAGCAAACTAGAACACCTCTCCCACCCTGAGTTGTTTCTAGGTGTTCTGGAGGTGTTCACCACTAAAAGGTGGTGAGGGACCATGTCGTTTCCTCACCTTTTCACATCCCTGGAATACCCAAACTAGCCCTTTTCTTCTTCCTCTCCTTCCCTCAGGAAGGCATATCTCTAGCCTTGCCCCAGTGTAAATGCAGGCAGGGATCCCATCAGGTAATAAAGCAAGAAATAAACACATTTCTCAAATGCCTAACCAAAGTTAAAGAGACATATGAAATTGCTGGAGTAAGGCTTAAGGAGGACAGAAAAAGAATAGGTTCACAGATCTAGATATTTCTTTTTTTCACTAAGAGCACCACATATTGAAATCCATTCACACTGACACTGGAAGGAAATCTCACCCAAAACATGAATATGTGTGTGTAAGCAAGCCACTTTGTGTGGTGCCTTATGAGAGGAGAGATCTCAGAAGAGATCTCCTGTGCTCTGCTCCTTCAGATACTGCCGAATGAAAGTCCAGTGGATTTATTTCCCTTGGCAAATTGACCATTTCTAGTTGCAAATCATGACTGAGATAAGCGTTTGCAGATATTTCTTAGTACAGAGGAAAACTGCTCAGTGTTATGCAAGTTTGTGTGGTTAGCCTCCCATGTCTTGTGTGCCTCATGTCTACACTCAATCCACTCACAGGGTGAGCAAGGCCATAGCTTTTTATCACTAGTCTGATGCTTCCCTTAATATTTTGCCCAGGTTTTTGGCTCTAACACATCATGCAGATTTCAAATAGTTTTTAATATATAGGGTTTAAAAACAGAATGGCTTTATGAAGGCTAAACTGCAGTCTATTCTTAATGAAGTTTGAATTGGAAATTTGTCCCTCCCCTTTATTTTCCGTTTCCTTTTCCCCTCTTTGTTAGATGATTACAATGTAGAAAAGCATTCCCTGGGTTTCCATTCCTATCTTCCTTCCTGTCCAGATGAGCTGGAAAGGGGTGAAACCTCTGCCCACCACACTGACCCTGCAGTAAAAGCGGGGGTCCTCTGGGCTTCCAACCCTTAAGGTGATTTTGGAATGCAGAGAACAAGCCCTTCTCCCCAGGTCGTGGCTCGGCTGGGCCCCTCTCGAGCACTGGCATGGGAAGGTGAGGGAGGTCTGGCGTTTCCTTATGATCTTAAAGCTTAGGAGTTGTTTCTCTTCTCCACAACATTTGCTTCTTGTTCCTGCACTGCACAAGCCTTTCCAGAGAAGTTGAATTACCCAGCAAACATGGCTGCAGTTTTTTGTTGAGGAAAATGCCTGTTCTCTGGCCACTCTGACCCTGCCTTGGTTGGTGTTTCAGCAGCTC
Source organism: Melanocharis versteri (assembly GCA_013397845.1). Classification (NCBI taxonomy): domain Eukaryota; kingdom Metazoa; phylum Chordata; class Aves; order Passeriformes; family Melanocharitidae; genus Melanocharis; species Melanocharis versteri. The sequence continues at coordinate 93,764 of VZTG01004390.1, read as the reverse complement.
TCTTCTCTTTGCCCTGAAAGGGCCTTGCAGAAGTATAAACGATCCTTCATTGCCTGCGCACAAAGAAAAATCTTTAGTTTTGCTGATACACTGAAATTCCTCAGAGAATAATTTAGGTTTGAAATAGGCAAAAGGACAAATGCCCTGAAAATCTCTGATTGTAAATGTGAGGGAGAACAACTTATCATTAACTGTCTGTTGTTAGGAAGGGAGTAGAGCTAATAAAACCTGCAAAGTGGTTTTGACTTGCCAAAATCTGTTTTGACTGAGTAAGAAGAGAAAGACAGTTGATGTCTGTGAGACAAATTGTTGACTGCAAAATATGTACGTGCAAAGTTACATAAAGTAATTCACAGTTTGTGAATACCAGCCAAGACATGTGACACCAATAGGATATAATAGCCCCAGTCCAGTGTGGGGCCACAGGCAGCATATTCCATTGGTGCTAATGAATGCAGGAAATGGCAGACTGAAGGGGAAAAAAAAGGAGGGGGGCCTTTGAAAGAAAGGCTCTTCCTTCAGGGAATTTTTGGATGTTTGTTTTTTATGTTGTTTCTGTCCATGCCATGGTTGTGAGTGTGTGTGAGAAGGCTTGTTTGTTAGTAGAGCTGACCTGGGAAATAGCACTAACGAGAATTAGCTGGTACTTTGTTTGGGGTTTCATGCATATGCAGTTCTTTATAGTATACATGACTTTGTGTATTTAAATAGAGGGACAGACCTAATGAACGTAGGAAACACAGAGAAGCTGATAACTTAATAAACATTAAGTTGCAGCTCCACACCTTGAGAGCACTCTTGTGCTCTAAGGCTGTTGACAAAGGTCAGACAAGAGGGTCTGATGGGGTATTGCTGCTGCTTCTCTATCGGCACTTACAATTAAGTAATTAATATAGGAGGAAGCAGCATTGGAGGGTTTATGGGGAAGCACTGCACGCACCCCCTACTTGTCTGCTCCTGAGTTACTTGGCCCTGCTGCTTCTGCCCTTAGAGAAGCACCGCTGGTCCTGCACACCAGGTTTGTGCTCTGATGAGGGACAGTGGTTACATGTCCCTCCCATCAGCAGCTCTCCTCCAGCGAGGCTTCTGCAGAGCTGACCTGGATCCTCACCTTTCAGTGGGGGCAAGACTCTGCTCAGTTCAAATGCAGATAAGCTGCAGTCACGTCCTTTGCCTGCATTATGGAAATAAGGAGGAAAATACAGGTGTTAGCTTTAAACCTAATGGCAGTAGCCAGGGCACCAGGGCTTAGCGCAAGCTTGGTCATTCTGCCAGCGAGCTCCATGTGTTTGTGCAGAGCCTGCTCCTGCAGAGCCTGCTCCTGAGGCTCAGCTCCTTCAAGCTAGCCCAGCTATCCTTGCTGCACTCTGCAGGCAACAGTGCAAGTCCACACAGTTCCTCCAGTGTGCTGCTGATCTATCAGACCTTCAAGCCGAGCCACGAACTGTGTAAGACACCAATCTGGTGTCATATGTGAGCAGAAAACTCTGTGGCTACTTGTTACTTAATAAATTGACATATGAATTAGAGTTCTTCCACAAGAACAAATGGCCATGACACCTTTTTGCCCTCAAAGTATAGTAGAATCTGTTCATTTTTGTAACTTCCTCTGTTGGTTCTCACCAACAGTGAGGGCTTGGTGAACTGGTGAGTGGTTTAAGGGTAGGTGAGCTGTCCCACACCTGATCACCTGATTCCTCTGTGCCTTTAATGGAGCTCCCTGGCAGGGTGATGACTTGCTTCACTTTGGCAAACTTTCATGAACATGTGCAAACAGGGTCCAGCTGCGTGCAAACCCCTGCTAGCCTTCACAGAAATGGGCTTTTGGGAATCCCTGGCAGGTACAGAAGAGCTCACTGGAAGTGAGACTTCAATTGCAGAGTGCAAAATTTACTGCTGAAATTCATGGTGCCTGTAACAGAAAGTGAAGCCGGTGGGAAACAGAGAGTTCTGCTGAGCTATGAGGTGTCAGGGTATTTAGGAGACCCTTGGTTTGTCTTACCTTTTGGCAGCTGGAACAGCTGCTGCTTTGCTATTAAGCTTGGTCCTTCCTAGGCTGAGCCAAAACTCCTGGACGTGCAGAGCATCAGCCGTAGACCAAAGAGTTGAAGGGTGGACATAAGTAGAGTAGCAGCAAGGGGACCAGTGAGCAGGAGGAAGTGCTCTGCCAACCACAGGCTCTCCACAGACCACAGGCTGAGAAGCACAACTTCCTGAGCTGTAAACCTGTCACCAGGGTGGACCAGTGACACAAGCATTCTGCAAGGTAGGAAGGACACCGGACAGGCAAGCCTGCCTCATAGGGCACACCAAACTGCTCACATCATTTCCATTATCCAATTTTTCTGTACATCCAAGAACCTTACAATGCAGGAAGCTCCCATTAATTAAAATATGTAGGGTGTTAAGCTTGCTTAACACCCTACATATTTTCGTTCTCTTTCTGCCTGTCAGACAACAAGCAATTTGTTTATTTCTGACTAGAGGATGACAATTAGCTGGGTGTGGTCCCTCAAGATCTCAAGAACTTCTCTTCCTACCTTTAGGTTTTTCATTGTTGGTTATTTTATTTCTGTTTGTTGGTTTGACTTTTGTCAGATCCCTTGGCTCTGTTATGAAAAAGCACTTATTAAAACCTGAATTTTCTGCAAGTCAGGGTTCACATTTGGTGCACAAAATTAGCTTTTGTGCTATGGGTTTTTCAATATATCACTTTGCTGCCTTCCCATCTTCCTAATATTCTGTTTTATGATGAAATAACTCCAGAATTTCAAAGATGTTGGAGCTCTTCCTGCAGCTAGGTTGGGTTCAGTGTCTCAGTTCCACCATCTGTTGGAAGAAAGAAATAAGAACCCAACAAGGTGACCGAAGCCAGGTCCAGAGAGTAAATGGATCCTTCTCTTCCATCTCGCATTAATTTGATCTGAACTGATCAAGTGATCAAAGATGGGCTTATAGAGTAAGTAGATAGCATCAAAAAATGGCCATTTCTAAGATGGAAGCAAAACGAAGGTTGATGACCTCTAGCTGTGGCACTGCATAACTTCCCTCACAGTGAACTGAAAATAAAGGCACATGAATTCACATGTGTCTGAACAAAGATTTTTCATAAGTCTGTGCAGTTTGAGCACCAAGCTACCTACATTCAATGTGTTCCTCAACACCTGTCTAATCAGAAGTGATACCAAACCAAAGAAAGCACAGGCAGCTATGGGTGAAACCTTGTATTTTAGTTGCTGCTCATGTAATTCTGATTATTCCTGTGAGAAAAGAAGGTGACTGTGAAAAAAAGGGATACAGAGATCTGCCTCTATTGCCAGTGGCACAGAGCCCTGCAACTGAGTCCGACTGGGTTGGTTGTGACTCAGGATGTAAACCAGCCCTATGAGTCTTCTGTCAGTCTTTTAATCTCAGCACCGTCATCTCACCCATCCCCATGGAGCTCCATGCTCCCAACTGTCTCTTTTAACAACAGGAATTAACAGCACTGTCTATCAACTTCCATCAGGACTGCTCTTTTGGCTTCAGGAGCTTCTATATTTTCCTCCTGCTTCAGGTGCTCCTTATAACCTCTTCTGCTGTGCTTGAAGGGTTTCCACAAGTCGGCTTCAGTCACAAGCTGGCTTATCCCAAATGGTATCCTTTACAGGTACCAGATAGATTTGGTGTAAAAAGTTGCTCTATCACCTGGCACATGAAGTTTGTGACCGAGTGTCTTTCTCCCTCAGTATCAAGCCAGCAGGCACACATTTTAAGACCTGGGGTTCCTTTATAGCTATAAATATAAATATAAATATACCATTGTATCTCTTTCCTTGAGGACAGCACAGCAAACCCTTGCTCTTGCTCTTTCTTGATGTCTTCTCATTTTCAGAAGGAGAAGTAAAAGCAAAAAAACATAATAATAAAAGACTAGCTCCTAATTCTTAAATCTGGTCTATTTAAACAATACTAAGGCACTCAGTCATTACTTATGCACTAGAGAGCATTTGATTTCCAATTTGAGATTTAGTTTTAAAAACACCTTATGTCTCTTCTCAGAGCAAATCTGCAGGAGTGAGGAATTAATCTGGCAGTCCCTGATGCTGTTTGACACAATTGCTTTGTGTGTCTCAGCTGCCTCGGGGAAATTCAGAGTGACCAGCCACATATAGTCCAGCCAGGAAGCCCTTAGTGTCAGCAGGTTTGTGACAATATTTTTCAAACCCCTTGCAAAGGTATGCTCAGGCCTTCACTGGCACAAAATTCAGTGGATTATATCTCCTTGCTGGTCTGATGACTTCTGGGAATATTCAACTGGCAAGTGTGGCTCCTGGTTTCTAAAGCAATGAGTCATGGTGGTCATTACTTCAGCGTACAGTCACTGAGCAATTATTCAAACCACCCCTGTCATTATTATTGCCTCCAACAAGCAACCTGATACCTTCTGCAAGCCCGGGGCAGGTGTGTGACTGTAATCACTGTGCAATTAATTAGCCTGTGCTGCCAGTCAGTATGCAGCACACAGCTCCCTGCTCCCCAGCTGAATCCAATTTAGCAGAGCCACTGCAAGATTTAAACGTACTTGGCAGCAAGAACTCAATAAAAGAAAAGAAAAGCAGGTATCTCTAGGGACAGCTTTTCAGCTTCATGTCACACCTAGCAAAACGAGTACCTGCCTCTATCAGCCAAAGGGTTTTGCAGGACTGTGGGACAAGAACAGAGTTTTATGTTATTTTTGAACACTGAGGGTTTAGAAATCATCTGACATATGAATTCTGAGTGAGCAAACCAGGGAAGGCCGGCTGCTCGCTGTGGTGGCCCTGGAAATCCCTTCAACTGGCAGTACAGCAAGAACCCAGGAGCTGCCTGGGCTCCCTCCTCTCTGTGCAGCCACAGAGCTACTGCAGAGCCAGATTAAATTGCTGGATTAAGCACTCCCACAGCCCCATCCAAATCTTCGTGACAGCTGTGCCCAGGACAGAAGTCAGACATCGGTGCCATAACTGCGTCAACTGGTGTGTCATGGGTCACAGCATTACAGCTGAAAAAGGTCTGGGAGGTCATTCACTCCCAGTTCTTAGCCAGCACAGATTTGATTCAACAAAGTGTGTGCTACTGCTCCAAACATGGCATTTTAAGAGACTTAGGCAATGCAATCCTCTACCTCTTCTCTTGGGAACTTATCCATCATCTCATAACTCACTGACAGGAAACATCTCACCAAGCATTCCCCTGATTCCATATGATCCCATTAATGACTCTTCCTGCCTTTCCTTTTACCAAAGTCTCCCCTTTCACTCAGCTGTGCTTTCCTCCCTCTGTACAGGTACAAGAGCCTGCTTAATTCCTTCCAGGCTGGTCTGGCTTTTGAGAGGAGAATACCTCATCCCTGAGCGCCCCCAAAATATTGGACTCCTGTTCTGCCAAAAAAAAGCCTTATCCACTGCCCTAAATTTGCTGCACAGAAAGACTCCACACACTCAAATGGTGGCCCCACCTTACATAATTAATGCTACCAAAGTTCAGCATCACAGGAGTTATGGCCATACATGTCACCTTCTGGTGCCACAGCAGGACATTATCAGCATTGACGTCCTTTTGATTTGGGTTCCACACATCATTCAGATGTGACCAGGTTCACGTCTGTGTGACTAATTAGAGGAGTAATTTTTGCTGTTATGGAACATTTCATATGTCAACTTTCTTTCCCTTCAACTCATTACTTCTTTCCCGTTACTGAGTATGAATATTGCCATCCAACACATGTTTTCCTTTCACATGGTTACAAGGCTTTTTCTGGTTGTTTCTTCTGTAAAAAAACCCCAAGAGATGAATTGGGTTAACTTCCAAAAACTGTCTTCCATTGTTTTATTCTATATGTTCAGATGACATTGATTAAAATCACATGTTCTTACATCTGAAAGAAATTCCCTCACCTATGTGACAAGCTGGGCTTTTATCAGAAGTAAAGGAGAGTTTCACTTATTTAAATTTGCTTTTATTTTTAAGCACAGTTCTCTCATTCCTACTGTCTTGACTATGATCTTAAAAAAGGATTGATTAAAATCAAGATTCTGCGAACTAATACTCTTAATCTACAGCCGGAATTGCAGAGGCACCTATATTTTCTGAGAAAGCTGTCTGTGAAGGGTTACAGAAGAAAAAAAACTACTAAAAATAAAATTTCTGTGTTGCTTTTGGGATTTGAAAGGCTATTTTTACACAAACTGACTTTTGGGACAGACTTGCTGTGTTAGGTTAGGCCTTTGAAATGACTCTCTTTTAGTAGTTTAAGACTGACCTTATTTGAAATGTAGTACCTTAAGATCTGTATCTTTGAAACTAAAAGGAAAAGGAAAAATATTTGAAGTGAGACCAAATAAAAAGTGAGAGTCTTATTTTCAGTTCTGACATCTAAGCAGAAAATCAGTGCAGCAAAATACTTTTTGTGTATGTTCTCTTACATTTTCTTTAAAAGTAAAATCAATTAAGCAAATGAATGACAAGCCAATATCCCCATGAGTCCATGGCCTTATCCAGTAGAGCTCTTGTGACCAGACTTTTCAGCACAAGTATTTCCACTGTCTGCAGTGCTAAGCACATGTATAAATACTTCATCAAATCAGGACCATAGCTCGAAGCCAGGATTTAACACCAGTCTGCCATTAGACTGCAGGGACTCCTCTGCTGCATCGCTGCTTTTGAAGCCGTGAAACCTCTCAGACCCTTCAGGTGGTGGGTGGCATCCAGGGGACAGACATGCTCAACCCTCTGTGGTGCTGGCTGCCCCTGTGCATCCCTTCCCTGTGTCTGTGGGCACCTGTACTTTGGCAGCATCCACGGGTGAGCCGAAACCAACAGAGCTCAGCGCAAAGCACCCTGCCAGCCTGCTGCCGTAAGAGTGTGCCTGTGGTTTGATGCCCCTCGAGGGGCATTCCTGATGCCTGAGTGCCCCTGTGTCTGCCTCTGTGTGTGCGCTTACAGGCCTTACTCCCCCCAGTTTTCCGTTTGCAGTTCTGCTTACCAGGGACTCCCTTGCTGTGTTTCAGCCCTGTCGGAGACACCAGTGAAGAGGGAAAAGAGACACATCTCTGTCAGGCCACTGCTGTGCGAAACTGCCTCCAGCTTCCAGGGATCAGCATCCTTGACAAACTCATCAAGACGTGTCCTGTCTGGCTTCAGCTGAACATGAGCCAGGAAAGGGCTGGGGCGATCCTTGGCAAAGAAACAGCAGGGGTGAGTCCAAAGCAATTTCAGTTCAGACAACCACATTTCCTGTCCTTGGATAGGAGAGCAGTGCTTTTTTTATTATGTTGAAGCAAAAATATTTAGCAGACTGCTCTCTGTTTCCATTACCATTTGATGCTTTACCTCTCTCAACAGCACAAAACAGATATATTGGCTTTGCGAAAACAAGGAATATTTTCTCTGGTTTTACTTGCTTACCATGTAGATTCATGGAGACAGCTTTCCATTCACCACCATACCCACCAGTATGGTGATTATCCTAATCTGGAGCAATGAAAAAAATCTGTGAAGAAAAGGACCTTAGATTCAGGGAGCTGCTTGGAGTAATTTTTATTGCAACAATTGTTATCTGGTTTGCATAAACTGAGTATTGGAGAATTATATATTTGTGCAAAGCTCAGAGCTTGCTTAAGGAAAACAGCTCTGTGCCAAAGGGAGCTGCTCCCCTTTGCTGAGGTCTGAGAGGTGAGGCATAGCAGGCTGTAGATGTCCTGGCTGGATCCTTCGGGAAGGGCAGGTGCAAATGACCTGAGCTGATGTCAGGGCACACCTGCACTGAGGATGTTTGGACCTGTCCCTTGGCTGAGTCAGTCTATGCCAGGGCTAAACGCTGGCACAGCCTAGTGACAAATCCCTCCAGTGGGATTCACCTGAGCAACCTGGGCTATGCAGTACACCTCACCCTGAATCAGATTTCTCAGATTGAGCAAACAATTCTCTTTGTTTTTCCGCTCTGTCTGTAAGTGGAGATGTGCGTGACTGTCTGTGATGTAGCCATGTATGGCCCCAAATCTCCTCAGCCATCATCCGTTCCCTGCAGGCAGGGAGTTCTCCACTTCTGGATGGTTTTGGGGAAACATCTTGCCTCTGTTCCTCCTGCTCACGCTGTCCTTGGGCACAGCCTTCAGCGGCAGTCGGAAGCAGGCAGGAGAAGAGGTGGTGCATCACAGGTGCCCCATGGCATGGGCAGAATCTCCTGCCCACTCTGAGACCTCCTGAAACTGAGGCAGCACCATTCCCACCGTGGTGAAAACAGAAGAGACTGGTTTCAATACCGGTCCTGACCCAGGCCGTAGGATTAAGTACAGCTCAAAAACCCACCTCCAACTTCTCCGAACAGCCATAGTCCAATTTTAGCCTTTGGATCCATGGCAACCAGGCGTGCCGATCAGGAAAAAAGAAGTGATTCATTTCCAGGTTTCATTTCCCTCGTTGCTCAGATTAAATTTCAGATGAAGCAGTATAGGATGGTGCTGTCTGACAGTCACAGTCAGAGGGGCAGCACGGCCATGTCGGTGGTAGGACCGGGGCAAGGAAGAGCCTCTCCCTGCAGATGCTGCCTGCCTCCTACCTGCAGACACTAACTGGGGCAGAAGGTGGGGGCTGCCCTGCGCTAGAAATCAGCCTGTTTAGGGCATGCACCTGGGCATTTATTTGCATTTTCTCTGCCCTGAAGGTGCACCTGAGCCCCTGGGGCTCCATTTCTTCTGATCTCAGAGGCCAAGATGACAGCACTCTGTGAGGTTGTGAAGCAGCCCCAAAGATCTGTGTTCAGCATGGGTGCTTCAAAGTGACTGGAGATGCCCTTATGACTGGAACTCCTGCAGGGAAAGGTCCTGGCTTCTAGACAAGCTTTTAAAAAATTCCTCTGCCCAAGAAATCAATGATTTTTTGCTAGATTTTCATACATTACAGTTGATTAATGACTTTATCAATTCACACTTCTCTTTCTAATATTAATATCCAGGCTACAAAATCAGCTTGATTTTTTAACTCGGTTTTTAAAAAATACATTGACTCTCTTCTGCCTAAGCTTACTATCAAAGGACAGATGAAGGCGAAGATTATTTTGTCTTTGTATCTGCACCTTCAAGATACAAGCTAAAAATATCCCTGACAGTGAGCTTTAATTAGAAACACAGTTAGGATCTCGCACAATACAAAGAATGAGGCATTTTCCCTTTTTTTTCTTTTTTGTAAATTTTTATTCTCTTTTTTTTTTCTTTTTTTTTGGTCTTCTTTCTTCTTTGTTTCTGTTGGTTTTTTGGCATTTTTAGTTTTGGGTTATTTTGGTTTTTTGTGGTTTGGTTTGTTTCGTTTTGTTATTGGCTTTTAAATTTGTTTGATTTTGGGTTTTGTTTGGGGTTTTTTTTAATTCCGCTGGTATCATTGGTGGGACAAAATGGCTCCAGTAGTTGCACTGGTTCCAATTGAATACTCAGGGGTCTCCTATCAATGTTTTTGAATACCTGAAGGGATTGAGCCAGACCAATTTTTTTGCTGTAGTTTATCCTTCTTTGAGCGAGGGGGTTGGACTAGATGATCTCCAGACCTCCTTTAAAGCACATCAGCTCTGTGTGGTGGAGTCAGCATCCCTGGAGGTGTTTAAGGAGGGACTGGATGTGGCACTCAGTGCCACGGTCTGGTTGACATGGGGGCGTTCGATCATCAGTTGGACTTGATGATCTCAGAGGTCTTTTCAAACCTAATTGATTCTGTGATTCTGTGATTTCAGGACCACTCAACACACTTGAATGATCACTTGAGAGATCTTAGACAAGCTTTTGGGGACAGGGCTTGTTCTCAAATTCCAAAAGGGCAAAAGCAAAGCTCTGCCCCTGGGAAGGCAGACCCCTGGCAGCGGTCCGGGCTGGCACTGCCTGGCGGAGCAGCTCTGTGGGAAAGGACCTGTAGGGATGGTGGGCAGCGAGCTGGGCACAGTCCCACTGAGGAGAGGCTGTGGGACCAGGGCTTGTTCAGCCAGAAGACAACTTCAGGGGACCACACAGCAACCCCTGCTGCCTACAGGGAGGTCACAGAGAAGATGAAGCCAGGCTGTGCTCAGCACTGCAGGGTGGGAGGACAAGAGGCGACAGCGTACATTGAAACCAGAGGGGTTCACACTGGGTACACGGAAGCACTTTCTGCCTGTGAGGACAATAAGTGGTGGGATGGGTTGCCAAGAGAGGCTGTGCAGTCTCCAGTTTTGGACATTCTCCAGACTTGAACAGACAAAGCCCTGAGAAACTTGGTCTGGCCTCTCATGGCTTCACCCAGGGAATTGGAGAAGAGTCCTCCCAAGATACCTGCCGGCCTGAATGATCTTCTGATCCCATGAAAAAGCTCTGCCATGGACACTGTGGCCACCAGAGCCTTTGGCCTTATGTTCCACTCGTGGACACTCAAATCCTTACTGACTCAACGTACAAGTGACTCCCTTGCTTTAGACCTGGACTGGGACATTCTGGGGTGATTCATCTGTGATTTAGGGCACTGATGTGAGAACTATCACTTAACAAATTGTGACTGCAGTTTTAAACTCTTCAGTTAGTGAAATAGTTTGCTTTAGGCAGAAGTGGGACATCAGTGATGCATAGAAACTTTGTGAGCTCCTTCACGGGTCTGAATTTCACCCAGATGAAATATCCTTTTCTTCATTATTTTTTTTTGTATAAAGCTTAACTAAGTGGAACGAAGCTAAAATAAGGCTATTTAAAGGTGGATTGTACTGATAAAAATCTACATTGCCAATGACCTAAAATAAAGTTTAGAAGCTCACATAATGTAGCTGAGCCCTTGATTCTTTTCTCCCTTTTCAGATATTCTTAGTTAGGAAAGAGGGTAATGTGAACAACATGGTCCTCGCAGTCCGCCTGCCGGTGCAGAACGAGGCTTCTGGTGTGCTGGAGTACAACATTAAAGAAGAAAAATCAAGTAAGGTCTTCATATTTTTTGGTCTTGCTCTGGTTATTGTACTGAGTCCTCTTGTGACCACCAATATTTATGTAATCTCACCTGCACTGAGCAGGTTCCTCCTGTGACCAGCAGCAGATCTTGCTTTTATGATGTAGTTCAGTTAATATTTCCTGCAGCTGCTTTACCTCAGCTCCCCTGTGGTTCTGCGCCTTCTGTTATCATTTACAGACTCACAGTAGGGAAATAAAGCACCTCCAGATGAGGAGGCCAGTGCTTTGATCGAGTGAGGGGAGCTGCCTTTCGCCAGGTGGAAGTCCTGAGGAAAGTGGAAAGCATTGGCAGACTAAGCCTTGTTAACTCACTGACTCTGTCTCTATTTAAGCCACTGAATTTGAGGGGTCACCAGTCATCTGACATCTGCTGTGCTGCCTTTTCATGCACCTCGTACAGCCACACTGAACAACAAGTTACTCCTAAACTGTTTGTTTTCCAAGCCAAACAGGGAAGCAGGCGGGTCTCATGGCTGGTGGTGTTGGTGCTGTTCCTCGTTGGATAGCCGAGTCTGCCATGAGCAAGGGAAAATTAACCCAGTTTGCAGTCAGCCACGTCTAATGCAGCCCTCTGTGCAAAAAGATGTGGAAGACACATTATTTTCACTTTCAAAGGTATATTTGTAAATACCTGAATTTTAGGATAGTCATAGAAACACACACTCAAAAGAGTTCACAAAAACAACTTCACACTATTTATTTTTCTGAACACTTCTAAATCCTCTGTCACTGAGCTTTGTCCCAAAGCCAGCTCCCCAGAGAAACTGTTTTATTCTCTGATAAAACACTTGTGTTTCTGCAGATCAATGTTGCAACATTTCTTTCCCTTGTTCAAATGAATTTTGATAGTTGCTCAAATGAAGTTTTCCTTCTCCTATATTTCTTCACATACCTCTCTGCATAGTAAACAGACTTTAACTCCAGAGGGCAACCAAATCTCTTAAACTGTTCTAATCTCAAGGCCAGACCACAGGCTGTCACAGCATTGCTCCTGCACAGGGTGCAGCTCCCTGTCTGGCTGCTGAGTCCCCCTGGGAAGCTTTCCCTCTCATCTGCCTGCTCCTGGGAGCACCCAGCTGCAGAGATGTTCAGTGTTCAGTGCTCCTGTGTGAGGGCAGGAACAGCAAACCTTTTGCCACAACTTCAGGTGTTCAATTAAGAATATAAGGGCAAGGGTTAGCTGCGGGGTAGGGAAACCTTTTCTTTATTTAGCTATTTGAACTTGACCCAGGGCTTAGATTTTTCATGGTGGGGAATTGGTTTTTGATGATTCAAGCTTTCTTTTGGATAAAAGTTAAAAAATCAAATAATGTTATCCTAAAAAATGTCATTTATAGAAATGTTACTTCTTGACTCATGTCCTGTGCCATAAAATCTGATCTCTTTTAGGACAGGCAAAGTAAAATGTAGTACAAAAATGTCACTGAGCTAGCCTGTCTAGAGAGACTTTTCTGCCATGCTTTTCCAACTTGCTTGCTTTTTCTAATTTATCACTACCTTAATGCAAAGGATGTATTGGGTGACAAGCTTTCTGGTAGAAACAAGAAGTAAATCAGTTTCCACTTGTTTCGTACAAGTAGCAAAGTAAGTGGAGGAGGGTAATTAAAATTCAGCTCTCATTCATAAAGCAGGAGAGCTGCCATCACGTGCAGCAATCCCAGCGGCCATGAGACTCATGCATTCCTATGGTGGATATTCACATTATTTTTAGCTTGAGTTCTGTCAGTGTTTAGTGTCAGTTGGTAGAAAGCCTCTCAGCCCTCCACCCTGCACTGTGTTGACAAGAACACACTGGGTATACAAGTGGTCACTCTTTTGCTTCCTTTCTCATTTAGGGTAAGTACGCTGGCTTTTAATTTTAAAAGAAATTGATTTAATTCTTGTTGATAAAGCCAAAGGACTGTACCTAGTGCAAGGGGAGATGGTAAATCTTCTGTCACAGAGTAATCTAACACCTTAGGTAATTAATTAATTCTTTAGTTTTTTAACTGTGTTACTCCACTGCCTTCTAGACTTTTTTCAGAAATAAAATTAAAATATGTCCAAATGCTTTAAAATAATTTAGAACCTGAGCTTCCTTGACAAGTAACCTGGTATGTCTGGATTGCCTCAAATTAATGATGTGCCCTTCACTCATCCCTGGTATTCTGTAAGTGTCAGGGTAGCAGACCTCTGAGCACCCCCAGAGATACTCTCTTGCTGTGGAATGCAGGTAAGTTGGAAGTTTGGTGTTACACTCCTGAAAATATGTAAAACATCCCAGCTGCATAGCCTGAGGGCCACTGTGGACTGGCAGGGTTTTTCCAAACACCTATTCTTTAGCTTCAGAAAATCCCTCTTTCCTTTCTGAGTTGACACATAAGCAATGATCTGTGTGACGTGCTCCACGGAGAGCTGTTTGTCCCTTTCTGAAAGCTGGCTCTTCCTGAAGCGTTCAAAGAACTGGGAACAGATTCTTCTCGTTACCTCAGTTCAACTCGTTAGACTCCACACAGTTGATGCATTCATATGTAAACTGAAATCTGAATTTGCCTTGACATATATAGTTCTGATTTTATGGAGAGCCTTACTTCAGTTAAAATTCAAGTTGCAACCCAGCAAAATTCAAGTTGCAACCAGCTTACTATTTTGAATAACCTTGCCAGCTGCTTCTTGTCCTTGGCTGTTTGTAGAGCCATTCTCATTCTGTCCTACTTTTCAGATAGGATCTGAGGAGGCTTTCCCTGGTGTCATGATGATGGTACAGAGGTTGTTGCCCAGCCCCTGTGCTCCTTATAGAGATGGCCATTCAATGAAGTACAAAAAAAACCTTCAGAATCTTCTTGGCATTGCACTGCCAAATAAGAGTGGTTTGTTGTTTTACTATTTCTTTTCCCCATATCAACTTTTTTGATATTTGGTGAAATATTTAGGGAGGTATAGTTTTCCGATGGGAAGACTGGATTTAATTGTGATTTCCCTTTTTAAATGGAAATCCCCAAAGAACCTACTAGGTAAGAGAATCAAGAAATGAAACCTCTTTCCTTTTTTTTTTTTTTTTTTTTTTTTTTTTTTTTTTTTTTTTTTTGGTGGGAAATTTTCACCGCTTCTGTGAAGTAGCCCTTAGAGAAAACAGGCAAAATGATTAAAAAAATTTTCTTCTGGTTCTTTTCGGTTGTAATTTTTCCAGAGACAGGAAGACTAAATCCCAGTGGCATCAGTAGCTATAGAAGAGACTGAACAGCTGATACCAGGTACCATATGGTTCATCAGAAAGTTGAGAAACCTGGCAAGATTCAAAGCCTTGGATCTCTGTGGTTTTGCACTTGGCCTGGAGGATCACTTACTTCTTACTCAGAGCAGTGGAAATCTCTCAGACCTAAAGCTTGTTACAAGACTTGTACCATTTAGAGATGCAGTGTTGGCAGCTGCCTTTCAATCTTTGCTAAAATCTCGACTACTTTGTGCACTTTCTGTCCTGAGAGTTAACTTCTGCTTCATTCCGAGATGGAGCCCCAGCCTCACAAACCGAGCACCCCTTCATCAGCTGCCTCCTGCCCTTGGCTCTTCTCAGCAAACTGGTGGCAACCTCAGGCCCTAACTCCCCCTCCTTTTCATGTATATACTGTCAGAAGTCATCCTGCCGACCTCAGCTCCATTGCAGCAGTATTAAAAAGGGAAGAATCAGATGTTTAAAGTACATGTGCATTTCTGAAGTAGTGTATACTGAGAGCTTGGAAGAAGCATCTGAGTATGACAGATGACGTGGTGCAGGTGATGACAGTAGATTTTATTTTCACAAAGAGTTATGGAGGCACCTGCCACAGGGGTGGCATGCTTTCTTTTCTTCTGTGAAATTTTGCGAATAATAGCTGAAAATAATTTGATTTCACAAAACACATGAGTTGATCACATACTTCTCAGGAATCTTTTACATATGCTTTGGTGTGGGATGTGTAATAATTGTTTTCCAAGCTCTTCTATACCAAAAAAAGATGTGATTCCAAGTAAGCAAAATGGCACTAAACAGAAGTATCTGCAATTTCACAGAATAAAGATCATATTGTTCATATTATTTTTAAACAGAAATAACAATGAAATTGATTTGCTAAATCAGTCCTGAACTCTTCAGGTTCATGTCTATCTCCTGTAATCATGCTCCTGCCCCCCCCCACTGCTGCAACTGGCTTTGCTCCTTTGGAGGTGTATTTTCTGGAGGCAGTCCACGTGAGCCCATGTTGTGGAGTTGCTGTCCTTGTTCCTTATTTAAGCTTTACCTGTGGGGGACAATTTGCCACCAGATGTAACTGTTCAGAAGCATCTTCTACAAAGCATGGGGCCAAGGCTGGGTTGAGCCCCCCAAAATCGAGGAGTGCACAGCTGAAGGAGGGGTTTGTATTGACGTCTTGGCTGTAGTGTGGTTATTTCATTTATTAGAGGAAAATTATGTGACTTAAAGTTCTCTGTGCTCTGATCCTCCCAGCTTCTCTGCAGACCAACTCTGAATAAGCTGGAATATAACAGAGGTCTTGAAACAACCTTAGCAAAATCAAATAGGAAAACCAAAATAAATTATCTCCAAGTAATACAAAAATGTCCAGAACATGATTAATATCTCCTTTGAAGGATAAGACACGGTGCCATTGGACACGGTAGCTTATACTCAATTTCTGGTTTATGGACAGCAGCTGTACTCCAGGCTATGTGGTATGAGCTTGTGGTAAGGACCCACAATATACCTTGACAGAAAAGGTGCAGGCAATTACCGCACTCCAAAGCAGTTTAAAAGCAATCACTGAGTGTTGCTGCAAAATTGCAAGTCTGGTAGCAAAAAGGATGTTGATAAAGAAGTCCAATGTCTGCCCTGGTCACCTTATCTGACCTTTCTCAAAGTCAGACTGAGCTCGGGAAGTGCAGACTGGAGTTTGATATGAAATGCTTGAGACAGTAGGGATTTAGGAAAGGATTACAACTCAAGTAAAACACAGCAGAAGTTTAACCTGCCTGGTTAATTCTTTAACTGCTTTTACCTGTTTGCCATGAAAGTTTGTGAGGATCTGACCACTTCGTACATCCACCAGTGAACATCTGCCAGTGAACTCTGTCCATCAGGACAGAAAGAAGAGTTACACCAGATACAGAGGCAGCAGGAAGGCAGGCCTTGCTGGAGAGGCCAAACAGAAATTTAGATGAGCAAAGGTGTTCTTTTCCATGTTGGATGTTAGGAAATGTGAAATCAACAAGAAAAGATTACTGGAGGGATAAGATTTACAGTATATTTCCTTGCCTTATTGATCCCAAATAGGTGCAGTCTAAAGACATGAAAGAAAGCTTAACTCTCAAAGTCAGCTTTGCCAATCATTACGAAGTCACTTCAGTCACTTCAACACTGCCATTCCTCCTTCCGAGAACATATGGGAAAAAACCCCAGTTTTTTATTATAGACTAATGCCATTTGCACAGATAAAAAGGACATGTGCAGCCATTCTGACTGTCCTGTAACAGTAACAGATGGAAATTAGTGACAGTAATCAGGCAGCAGCATGTTTACAGAGGGGCATTAGAGCAACAGGGGGATGGACTTTGTTCATCTTTGCGGGCTTAGCTCTAAACAAAGCAGCTGAAAGCCCTGGTCTCTATATACCAGCCAGCCTGAGGTAAGGGCTGTGGGCATGCCTGGCATGATGGCAGAGCTCCGATACGAAGGAGACAAATTCCTGTCTGTGTGCCTGCATGGGTCAGTGTGTCCCAGGGCTGTGTGAGGACACACTCGCAGGGCAGGGAAGAGGAGGCAGATTGAGTCGGAACAGCTCCGTAGATGCTCTGTTGGCTCAAGCACCTCCAGATGCTGACAATAGGCTTGTCTATTGCGCTCTGCTGGCACCCCAGCCAACATGGCCAAATACGGTCATTTGTGGCAGATTTCCCTGTTTAATTTTGTTAATGTTTATTTTAATACATAATGCTGAGGCTGGATTAACGAGCTCAGAGACTAAAGCACTTGCTGCTAACATGTCACAGTATGGTCAGGTGGTATTTTCCCATGTGAACTACATTGAAGTTTTGCACAAATGAGGTCATGGGAAAAAATAGGAGGATAGCTCAGTTACTGCAGCCTACTCACACTTTAGCTCCTTTAATGAAAGTGGCCAGTTGTGCAGATGAACTTTGTGATATGAATATTTTTGTGGAAGTGTTGACAGCTCTTGCAATAGCTTCCTCAGTTTTGCAGGTCTTTTTGCTAACACTCTGTCTCCTGGAATCAGGAAATAGAGTGAAGAGAGGCAGAATTTTTTTTTTTTTTTCCAGAAAGGAAAATAACCATCACAAATGCAGAGAAAAACCTTAAAATTTTGGAAGTACTCAGAAAACAGAAGATATAGGAAAACAACTTATAAGAAGACAATCTGCCATTTTAAAAATTAATTTTTATTGCATTTATTTTGGATCCCTTCTGAACTATAATGAAGATAGAAGAGGTAGAAATCTGTGGTATAGACCGAGGTCAGAAAGATGGGATCCTTCACTTCATAGCCAAAGTGAATAAACTGGTGTATGTCCTGGTATACCTGACCTTGACTTCTAAGATGAAGACATTTATTTGGGTAGCACTTGCAGATTTTCACGGGAGGTTTTAAAGACTGGGCTGGATGAAGCCTTGAGTGCCTTGGTTTGATCTCATGGATGGTCCTGGTTTTAGCAGGGCTTTGGGCTAGAGACCTCCTGCTGTCCCTGCCAGCCTGAGGGATCCCATAAGTGGTACTGAGTCAGGCTGTGGGCAAGCTCAGGGCAGACAGCAGTTCTCAGAAGGGATGACTCAGTAGAGCAGCAAAAGCACCCCCATTCTCTAAGGTCCAGGCTCTTGAAGAAATACTGCTAAGATTCCCAGAAGGATAGTGGTGAAAAAATAAGTAGAACAAATATTTTCTGCATTAGTGTGTCATCTGTTATCTCCCCAAAACCCATAACCCTCCTTTCTTCAGCTTCTTCTCCCTTCATGTATAGGGAAAGATAGAATGTGCCTGGTTTATTTAATCAGTGCAGATTTGCAGTTAACTCATATCAGGTACTTGAACATACTTGAAAAGGCCCAGTAATGCCCCATAGAAGTAATCATATGCCCCTAGGCATTTTGGAGAGCTGAGCTTGCTGCAGGCTGAAATAGACCTTGTCATGTGCCATTAAGAACACTGCAATGCTCCTGGACTGTTGTTGCATAGATATTAAAGGGAATTTTCAGTTGGCATGGGACAATCCAAGGAGTAAATGCACATTCCACCCTTCCCAAGTCAAATCTCTCAAAACAATCTCTGGCTCATCAGACTGCAGGCAGAAGGGCTCGTCAGAAAGTATATTTGGTTATTTCTGTTATCACTGTAATGGTACCACAGTTCTTTTTAAATGGTCACTTTAAACAAAACAGTTGGCCTCCTTCAGTGGAAGCCCTGCAGTGTTCAACACTGGAAAGAAGTATTCTTAATTCTTAAGGCATGAAAGCAGGGTAGGACTATTTGTAGCTTTGATTTCCTCTGAACAGAGAAAGAAGCTGAACCTAACATTACAGAGTGAAAAGATCAAGGTGGTGCTTTTTTTGGGTTTTGGGTTGCTTGTGGGGTTTTTTGGTAACCCATTCTGGCATTCAGCAATAAAGCAAAGAGGGGACTGACTTGGCAGCCACCTCATGAACTGCCCTGGAAACTTGTCTACCAGTTCAGGAAGGTCATTGAGCATCTTCAAGTTCACTACGGAATATGACTTTACTGAGTATATATTTATGTATATAAGGAAAAAATATCAGTTGTCCCAGCAACTAGTAGTCAAGGTACTGCAGACCCATGAGTACAAGGAAAGTAGGTGGAAGGGGGGGTGTGCCCTGTCCCGAGGAGAAGAGTCAGGTTTTATGTGAATTCAGGCTGTAACTTCATGCTGACACTGCTGCCACAAGAAGGGCTCTTGCCATTCCTCATCTGTCAGTAGCACGTGTCCCTGCCCTCCAGCCCCGCTGGTCCCTGTCTTTCTCTGCCTCATGCAGGTTATGGCTGGGAAGGAGTGAGCAATGTGGGTGTAGGGGTGAGAAAGTAGGACGGTGTGGTGGGGCAATGCTTCCTTAGAAGTGTTACCACATGCTGAGTTATGTGAAATAGAGTCTGGAATGGAGAAAAAAGTGATACAGGGCTGAGGGGCTGTGGGTGACTTTGGGAAGGGTTGGTGGCAGACTGGAGAGAGAGGTCTGAGAACAAGTTGGAGAGGGGGAGCAGGTGACCAAGGATGGGGTCACATCCTGCAGTGCTGAGTAATTGTGTGAGCCTCCAGTGTGCTCTAGGTTGGCCACAGAGGCAGGAGCCCATCAGAGCTGCTTTATGGTGCCAGGAGAGGAGGCTGCAGGCAGGGCGAAAGCACTGTTGGGATGGGTGGGATGTCAGTGCAAGTCTGTGGCCAAATTGCCCCACAGCAGCCAGCCTTCCCAAGGCAGAGCACTGCTGGCACCAGGATGAGGAGCTGACCTTTCCCTTCCCTGCCAAGATGGATTCAGCTGACTTTTCCAAAGGAAGGCACTGATTTTTCAGACTGAGGGCTGAAGCACTGGTTGCTGAAGGGGCTCAGCCAGCTGTGCATCACTAGCCCTGAACAAGCCCATCCTGGCCAGCACTGTATTTACTGGACTCCAGAGACCTTTTGCTTGCGGAGCTCTTGACAGTATTCAGCACTGAGGTATGAACACAGCTATTCAGACTTCTTTTGTATTGCTTTTTGTATAGGCTGACAGGCAGCTCTGCTGCTGTACTGTGTGGAGAGTCAGTTTTTCCAATTTATTTAAGAGGAAGGTTTTCCTTTATTGTTGCATGATGGAGCGTGTGATTGAGGCAAAGTAAGAAACTGTTGTCAGCTCTGGGCCTGACAAGCCTGAAAAAAGAAGAAATGTGCTGGAAAAAATAACAAGTTATCAACACCCTTGGGACAGAAGATCCCTCTTCTCTTTTTTCCCCAAAACTGGCTGATTCCATCTCAATTAAGCAAATCATACATTTCAGCAGCAAAACTTGTTCAAGACTACTTTTTTTTCAAGGATTAGCGAATTGATGACTAAAAGTTTGGGTATTTTTAGCAGGGGAGACTGGAAAAGCTGAATGTGTGGTTAACCTTCAGGTTCACATTTTAAAGAGTTTAACTGCATTTAAGGAGGCCTCTGAGCACACAACTCTTCTCCCATTTTCTTTGGAGTAAAGGACTCTGTTCAGGGTGGCAGACACCTTGCCATTAAGGAAAGTAAACCGACGAATGTTGTCGCTTAGTGTGGTTCCTGTTGCTGCCTATAAGACGTAGAGCTACCCCAGTTATCTTCGGATTAGCCTCTCTCAGACACAGATAACAATCTGCCTGCATCACCGGGGCTCTGCATGGGCTAATTTCCCGTTTATGCACGTTTCTCATTAGCAAGAAAAGTCTGCCATCACCTACACATCTTCTTGGCATGAAAAACCTCCCACTGAGCAAGTCAGCTCCATGGCGTGGGATAACTGGGCAGCTCTGCCCCAGCCCTGACCTTCAGCTCTGGGAGTGCTGTTTTGCTGCTGCTGTCTGCTGGATCTCATCTGCCTCCACAGGCAGTACCAGACCAAAGGCCACCTCTGCGTGAGACATTATCTTTGTCTAGTCTGCTGCCTGCGGTTTGATTTGAGATAAGACACTGAATGATTTCTAGTCCCCTAAGGATGTCTAACCCAGACGTCTTCCCAAAATCAGTCTGCCTTCCAAGGATGAGTTCTCCATTATCCACATCACTATTAACCCTGAAAACTGGGTCAGAGTCAAGGAGTTCCCCTTCAGGAGACTA
Organism: Melanocharis versteri; assembly: GCA_013397845.1. NCBI lineage: Eukaryota > Metazoa > Chordata > Aves > Passeriformes > Melanocharitidae > Melanocharis > Melanocharis versteri. Next base: position 72,974 of record VZTG01004390.1, on the reverse strand, counting down.
CTCTGAACTAGGAGCCCAGAATTTTAGTTTGGCAAGAACAGTGACCACAGGCCTGGTGGATATTGTAAAACATGGTATGAGGACACATTTTATAACCTGTTGTGCAAGTCCATCATTTCTCTCCTAAATGCAGACGTGCACAAGGAAAGCAGAAAGTCTCACCGGGTCCTTCTCATTTGAGCTGAGTCCCACATCGCTTTGACACACTGCTTATTTTAAAACATAAAACACTTGTACGGCTGCTTTTTCAAGATGTAACAGTGCCAGGTTTGTGGTTTACAAGTTGTTTTGGAAACATTCTTGCTGCTTATAGCGGGTAGCTTTATTCTTTTTTTTTTTAAACTCTCATCCTGAAGAGTTACCTCCCCTCTCTCCATACAAACACTTTCATTTTTACTCTAAGCTTTAAACCGATGGAATTGTAGGGAAAGCTTTTTGGAAAGAAGCCCTCGGGGTCTTGTTAGCTTAGTTAATCCTTACTTTGGCTCTTTTTTTTTCCTTATTTCTCATCCCCAAGAGGCATAATGCAAAATCTGTGTGTAATCAGAGCTAGAGACTATGCGTGCTGTTCTAGGATAATATTGTCTTACCCTGCTCTGCTTAGTACCTTGAACACAACCCAAAAAGCTTACTGGCTTTAAAACAGCTACTCTAAATCAGTACCCATAATACAAGTGTGCTTGTCTCAGTGGCTAAACTGAAACAAATGATAATTTTTTTTTCTTTGGACGGTGTTTGCTGTCTAAAGATCTTATAGAGCTTGATAAACAAGAGTTTAGATTTGTAAATGAGGTAAATAAGATACTGTTTGAAGTGAAATGAAGGCATTAAGGACCTTGCTCTTTGGCCCTTGAGTAGGACCCTCAAAGTCAGTGACAGTGCAATCTATCCCACTCAGAAGCAGGAAACAAAAGAGCTTCTTTCACCAGGTTGGCAGCTAGGTGAGATTGCAGCTCTAGGAAGCAGAAGTATATTTTTTTCCTTTTTTTGTACGCCCTATTGACCTCTGCCATTTCAGGGTGGGTTATTCCCTTTCATCACTCACCCTTGGAAATTGTCTTGTTTGTAAAGGCCTTTCTTCCTGAAAGTCTCTCCTGCAGAATGTGATTCTGAATACTGGATGGGTTCCCTTAAAACACTCAGCAAACTTCCTTTATCTATATGATTAACCTCAGCACTATGGTACTTCACAATGTACCTCAGAGCCAGAGAAATAAACTCTTCTCCAAATAAAAAATGGAGAAAAATGTTTTTTAATAAAATACATCTGTATGATAGCATATATTTTTCACATAAGGCTTGATTCTCAAGATTTATATATATCACCTGGAGACTGCTGCTAAGAACTAAATCCCCAGCATTTCAAATCATTGCACTGTTTCCTGTTACATGAGGCACAGGGGAGACCCTTTATATATCTGAATGCTTTCTTTGCTTCACAAAATTTTACCAAAGAAATTTGCCTTTTGGGAGTAACTTACGAGTATCTATATCCAGTTTGTCTTGTCAGCCATGGGCCTCAGCCCTGACAGTTTTAATGGGCAGCTGTGCAGCATAAATCTTGTACTGCCATTGTAATGTATGAGTGGATGCTGAATGACCTGCAAAAATGTGACTTCTCCAGCAATGATCCCAACTCTGGTTCAGCTGCCTACTGCAGGGTCCACAGTGATTGAATATGTTATCCTACTCCCCTGGGTGTCCCTCTCAGTCCTCAGTATTTCAGAAATGTTTCCTACCTTATTCCTGCAAAAACAGACCCTGCGTGGCTACATCTAAAACTTCAGCTGTATCTCATACTGACATCTGGTTCTGGGAATTCCCCTGGGAAGAAGTCCTGGATCTCCTCAGCCTCTGGCTGAAGAAACACTGGAATTTCCACAGACTTTAAGGTGTTTATTCCATACCTGGAATGTGGATATGGGGTTGAGGACCTAACAAGTAAGGCAAGGGCTTTGAAACTGAACAGCTGCTCTCCAGTTTGTGCTCTGCTCTTAATCCCTGAAATAGCTGGCAGTGCTATCCACATGGATACCTTTAAGGAAAGCACTGAGGAGCTGTGACACTTTTTTCTTAGCTGAGTTGGCTGTACTTGAAGTACCTATGAGAGGCACCCTCTCATCCCTGCTGAAACACTGATTGCAGTGAGGAGAAAACGGAGGAGCAAAATGCCTGTAACATGTTCCTGCTCAAGCATCCTGCAGCAGAGACAACGAGACCAGGCAGCATCAGGATTTTATGCTGAATTAAAGGCATTAAATCTCGGTGGATGCCAGGGTGCTGCCCATCCACTTGGGTGAATGTGGATGAGCCAAAGTACAGTGGAGTGGTCAAGACCCCTGTGGCTGTTAGGTGTGCGGACAGCTCTTTATCGAAGCAGCAGAATATGCACACAGGATAGAGGGGAACTCTCATCTCTACCGAGTGTCCCTTCTACTCAGACCCAGCCTGAGAAGAGTACAAAAGCCTGTGATTTGCATCTTCTTTAATGACACTTTGTTCAGCACAACATAATTATATTTAGTGAAGAGCATAGTTTAAAAATAGATTTCTCTTATACTCTACAACCAGGCTCATTAACACTTTATCACTTTCATAATTCATTAGTTCCATTTTCCCAGGAACTGCCATGAGCAGTGATTTTTTTCATCATGGCTAGAAAAATTAAACTCTGTAGGAAGCCACAGAATTGAAATCCTTCAAATAAGCATGAGTTGGATGCACAACAGGAGACTCAGGCAGAAGTTCAGACCAGGGAAGTTTCAGCCCTTCCTTGATGAGGGAAAAAACCAGAAACAACTGTCAGTTAAGGAAAGAATCACTAGGAAAGACAAGAAAGACAAAACAGACATAGGTTGACTAGGACAGTCTAGAATTGTGCAACCAAAACCGAAACTACAGCTTAGACATCATGTGGAAGAAGCATAGGCAACAGATTACAGACTAAATAAAAAGGCCTTGAGAAGAGAAAATAGATAAACAGTGGCAGTGTTTTACAAGAACACAGCATTAGAAGGCCATAGAGTACCGTCCACAAGGTCATCAAGAAATAACACATGAAACAATGCCAGAGAAGGTACTAGGAACTTTCAAACAGGGATGTTGCAGAAAGGTACCATAAACACACTAAGGACTTCTACCAATGAAGTCTAAATTTCCCTTCTTTAGCAACATCCAGCTGAAACTCTTTCTCTTAAAATGACCATGAGCCAAGTGCATGAATAAGGGGCAGAACTGGGGAACTGAAACAGTAACCTGAAGGAATGACCTCGCACTCCCACACATTCCTGCAAAGCACAGCAGGCAGGACAAGCACAGTGTAGCGTGACAGACACAACAGCCTCGGCACTGGGGCTATGGCAGTCACTGCAGCGCTCCATTAAAACACCCAGGGCTCATTCCCCAGTGGCAGGAAACTGCTAACCTGCAACAGCTTGAAATGTCTGGGAGTAGGAACCTTGGTAGCCTCTGCCTTGCAGTGATCCCATCCTCATAGCAAGGTTTACTCACTGAGGGTAGCAGAACAGCAGCAAAGCTGGCCTGTGCTGCTTACTGCAATGCTCATGGCAACTGTGGTATCAAACCAGAGACATATCAAAGGAGAGAAACACCTCTTGTTAGGAGACTGTGGATTTATAATCTGAAAATAGAAATAGAAAAGTGGAATCACACCCGTAATGATAAATCTCACTGTTTCCCAGAACCTGGAAAAATGAGAACATCTAAGCACATCCAAGCAGGACTTCTGAGGATGGTTGCGTTCTCAGTAGTCCTCTGTCAACATAACTGCTGCAGAATAAGGAATTCACGTCTTTGAATTCAGATGTCTCTGAAGGATTACACAGATACCAAAAGCAAATGAAAAACCAAGTGCATAGCAGTACCAGTGCCACTAGAGAAGAAGCAGCTGAAGTAATTGAGTCCCATGAGCCCGTGTAAGCAGTAAGATGGAAATTGGCTTGGTTTGTCCATGTTACCAGAACAATGGAACTAGCAAACACAATTCTGTGAGGAAAAATCGAAGAGGAAAGGAAGGCAGAATGCTCAGGGACAGTGTGACTCAAAGACATCTGCATCTGGATGGAGAAATGATGAGAAGATCCAAAGTGTAAAGGGAACATGAATACAGATTCCAGTCAGTGCCTAAAGATGACACTCTTCAGAGCATGCTGGTGTTCGAAAGGGAAAGATGAGACAATCATAAATATATATAACAGTTCATAACCTGGCCATGTTCTGTTCACTTACCGAGTTCCCAAAGGACACAAAACCAGAGTATAGTCACCAACGAACCACTAATTCATGTTGCTAATGCTTCTGTCACCCATAAGAAAAATTCAATTAATTCTTATCTCTTTGTTTCAGACTACTCAAAATTGCCCACTGATCTTCACATTTCCCCTTTTATTTCCTGAAGGTGACATTTTTCAATGGGCTTCTAAATATCAGGTAAAACTCAATATGCTGTGGCAATATGTTTGGCTCACAGAACCCAGCCTATTTTTTCCCTTGCTTTTGATCATGTTCTTGACACTCTGGCACTGTTACGGTGAGATTTAGATATTTCCTTGCTCTTCAAGTGCCCTGGATCTAGTTTTACAAGCCCAAGAAAAGCAAATTTTGTCTCTGCAGTTTTCATCAGGATTACAGCAGTCTGGCAGATATCTGCTTCTAGATTCTGCAAAAGTCATGAGTTCCTATAAATGGCAGCATCACGATCCCTCCCTAAGCAGCAGTTCTCATGTCAATGAAATGTCCCCAGCTACCCACAACACACCCACAGCCAGAAAAAATCGCCTCTTCCTGATTGTCTTCTCAGAGCAGTGTGCTGTGAAGGCAGCAGTGTCTCTGGGAGAGAGAAATATTGTACCCAGCTGTCAGCAGAGCCTTTTTAGCTGTACAAAATTGCTATTTCCTGTGTCTTTCCAAGAATTAGAAACGTACAGCAGGATGCACATAATGGTCTCCACAGGTGAATGACAACCATTCCCACAAGAGAAGTTCCTGTATCAAACCCATCATCTACCTTCCAAAAGAAAAGCAGTACTTATCAGTGATGTCTGCTGGTGTCAGCAGGTGCCTAGACAAAAGCAGGTTAAGAGAAAAGTATTAAATTTTCTCCCCAGGAAGAGGTTCCCCACAGGAGTTTGCAAGGCTTCCCCCATGGGTGCTGTGCTGGGAGCAGATCCAAGTAGCCATGGCAGCCCTGTGCAGGCTGCTTTACATGGCAACTGCTCAGAATAAATTCTGGGCTGAGTACTGGTCCTGATGGTGTTAGTACCTCAAGTAATGACGCATCTAAAGCACTATTCTTACTATTCTTCCATCTGTTCTTACTTGTTTGCAGGCTGCCCAGAAATGTCCCAGGGGACCTGTGGGTCTCTGTATGATGAATTCCAGCCTGCTGAGAAATATGCTTGGTTTTGTTACCTTCTGTGACCTCCCAGAGCAGGGACAGTCCTATTTATATATACCACCTGCTGAAAACTTCTGTCCTTAAGCTTCAGCAGCTTTTTGTACCCAGCCTTCTTTAGCTGTGTAATTCCTGGTGATTTGTGGTGTTTTATGCCATTTAACTATATATGTGAGGAGAAGTAGCTATGCGGTGGCAAGGCACTTACATGTGGAAACTCCTGACACAGAGGGACTCGGACTAATAATTTTTTGTCTAACATTCAAGCTCCCAAGTGGCAGGGCTTTCTGGCACAGAAACAATCAATAGTCCCAATCCAAGCAATTTGCTCATATATGTGAGCATGTAGAGGTGCAGCCTGGTCTCTTACGGATACCTTCAACTCAGAATGCCAAAGTGAACATGTGATTCTTAAAAGAAAAAAAACTCCCTTAAAACCATCATCTATACAAAGGGCTTTATTTAATTGCTGGAGATTCAAGTGAATTCAGGCTCTTGGGTTTTGGTTAATTCTCCAGAACACGACTGGGTTTTGTCTTTTTTTTTTGTTTCCTGTGTCAGAACGGCAAAGCAGATGGGTTTCAAACTACAGAAATTGTTCATGGTAGATGTTTAATGAAAATCCCTGACTGAAATATGATTCTTATTAAGGAAAAAGAAAAAACTTGCCAAACATGATTTTTCCAGTTGTGAGAGAAAAGTAAGGGAAACGGATTGTTTTGCTTGAAGTATGTTTTAAATTCCACATTGCAGTCTGGTATGGGTGCATACACTGAGGTTAAACTGTTCATGCTGATCCAACATAAATTGATGCTGGGAATGACTGTTGGGAATTACATGGCCTTTGTCTCTTTAAAAAATGCCTGCATTGGAGTATTCAGCCCGAAATAGCAACCTGCTGGGCCTGGGCTAGAACAAAGGGAGAAGTAAAAGGAGGAAATGCCTTGTTTGGGAAATGAGATATGAACCTGAACAAGAGACAATCTTGAGCATTTCCTTGCAGGGGGATTATCTGCTGGCGGGAGAACAAGAGCCAGGGCACAGAGGTGAGGGAGAGGAGAGCCAGGCAGATGTCTCCTTCCTGCAGGTGCTGGAGGCCCTTCTTTGCAGGAGAACCAGCCACCAGGCAGGCATGGCAAGGGGCTGGAGACGGTTCACAGGGCTGTGAATCACAGCTGACTGAGGAAGCTGAATCATGATAGCTGAGCTTTATGTCCACAGCTCTGACCTCTGGCCTAGAATAGTGTGAAGGAAGATGCACAGCATCTGTGGGCAGTGCCATGGGGGTGGGAGCTGGTGCTGCTCCCCAGGGACTCCTGGCATGCTCCTGCGGCAGCTCTGGAGTGCAGCTTTGGGGTGGTTCTTTACCACCAGTAAGTGGGCATTTCTGAGAATCCACTGCGGATTTCCTCACCCTTGTCAATGTCTGTTGTGGTGGTGTGATGTGCACAAAGAGGCATCGACAGTTTGTGAGACTATAAAGCTGAAGCAAAGATGGACACATCTCTCCTGCAGATCCAGGTCTTTCTCTCTGCCTTGGGTTATTGGTTGGTGAAACTTTCTCCACTGGACAGTGATTTTTTTCTAGTTTAAAAGCCGAAAGCTCTATAATAACATGTGAGGTTTGGGCTACATATATGCCCAAATGCATGTTATTATAAAGGAGGTCATCTTGAAGAACTCTGCAATATGGTGGATTGTATTTTGTCACTTAAAGGAGAGTGCAGTCACTGAATAACACCATGGGAGGGAGAAGACGGAAGAGATACAAATAGGCTGTGCTCACACTGCCTGTGTGACCCAGGTCAGAGCCCACACACACAGTAATGAAACAGTAATTTCTATTTCTTTTTTCTTCAAAGCACTTTGTCCATTCAGACCAAACCAGATTCCAGCATGGAGAGTCACAAGGTCAGCCCCATATGTATTGCAGATATGCACATCTTTAGAGACAGATGGGCTTGTAACGATCCCTTTGGAAGTGACCTGGGAGGTTTTTTCTTGCCATTGTTTCTGTTAGTGTCACAACACTTGGATATCTTGAGGTAATTTTTCAGAAAGCCAGGCTGAGATATTTCTTCTCCAGTGTCTCCCTGAAGAATCTCGTTGCATTTGGCCACCTGAAGCCAGTTCTTTACGCTTCATCATATTAGTCTATGCAGTTACTGGACAGTCACAGAACACAAGATGTGCCAGCCAAACCTACCTGCTTTTTCTATGACATAGTTCAAAGAAAACAGCTGCTGACTGTCTTTTCTGTTTTTCACCAGTCCTGTACCTGGAAGGATCTGTACTTGTATTTGAGGATGTTTTCAAACTGGTTGCCTTCTACTGTGTCAGCAGGTGAGTTTTTCCCTCCCCTCCAGTCTGCCTTCCCCCAGCCCCCAGTCCCAGCACAGACCCCTCTGTTTCCTCTGCTACCCCCCAGCCTGCCAGACCAGAAGGTGTTCCAGATGCTTGTATCTACAATGGGGCCTGATCACCCAGTTTCTAGCCAGGCACAGCACGAGCACAGCTGTCCCTGCAGCTGGAAGCTTTGTCCATAGGGCTGCTTCCACAAAGAACAGAGGCACAAAACTGAAGCTAGGAGAACAGGGAGGAGGAAGGGCCCCAAGTTAACTATTTATTTAAAGCAGCTTTAAGCATACAATCACACACACCTGGTAGCAACTTAGCAAACCTACTAACGGACTGTTGCCTGTAGGAGGCTCAAAGCACTTAGTCACCTATGGGGAATCTGTCAAGGAAAGTAGTCCTGAAACAACGGATGTTCTTTAGCTAAAATTTAAAATGAAAACAAAGTGTTTGTTTGCTCAGCACAAAAATACCAAACATAACGGGTAGAGAGGTGGGAAAGACATGTAATGTCATTTTCACTAGTGAGAGGTTTGATCAGCAGCTGAGCCCCTCTGTGTAATTAAACCCATATGTCTGCAGCCTCCTCTAATCTGTGTCCTTGTGCTTAGCACACTGCAGCAATATCTCCCCAACCTACTCACCCCATCCCTGCTGCAGCAGGCCTCGTTGTGAGCTGGTTGTAGACATTTGACTTCCTCTATATAAACTTATGTGACTCTTAAAGTAGTTATATCCTTTTAAGAGGAGAAAGCAGATGCAGGATATGTTTACAAGGCAGTCCCACTAGTCACTGGTTTAGGTCACACAGTAGGAACAGTCTGTCTGGGGTAGGATACAGTGTGCTACAGCTTATCCAGCCAGTCACATTCCCACTGTTCTGAGGGCTGCTTCTGCAGCCAGCTGAGTTCAGCACTGCTGGGCCACGACTCCTACCTGCACACAAGAAACCATGCTCCACCCATCCTCATCAGTTAATAGACATTTAGCCATCTAGATGTGTATAGACCCTATAGAATGGACATAAATTAACCCTTGGACCCATATAAAGATTTCTTTCTCACCAAAGCAAAGAACAGCCCAAATGCAAAATAAAATTGGGCATTTCTAGTAAATGGCTGGTGATGGAGAAAATACGCTCACTTCTGCTTTCTTGCAAAAAGGATCATGGCTTGAGAAAGAGTCTCAGAAAGAAAGAAAGAGAAGTTCTTCTATTAGCTCCTGTTGTAGATGTTATTTCTGAGTGTCAAATACACATTCAGATGGTTCATGTGATTTTCCAGGCTACTGTCAAAAGACAAGATAAAAAGGGAATAATTTTCTGAGAGAAGCAGGTAATAAAAAGGCACTGACCTACCATTAGCTGGCAGCTCATAGGAGCTCTCTGTGATGATGAATGTAGAGGCCTGTTCTCAGGGATGTAGTAAATTGTCTATGAATAGCTGTAAACAGCTTTTCAGGGCTGACAGGCTCTTCTCAAAAAAAACTTTGGCCTGGATATATCACCTACCTGTAGGTAACAGGTGACTTGGTGGCTGGTCTGCAAGTCCTAATATTTCCTGATCTTAAAATGTATCTGTCTAAAAAAAAAAAAAAAAATTAAAAAAAAAGAAAAAGAAGGGAACTATTCATGCATATAAAATAACAAAGAAAGCAGAAGGTGCATGGGCCCTCTTCCTCTTTTAAACCTCATATCTGCCATGAAAAAAATAAGCCAGGGATCATATCAGTTTATGTCAGTGTGACAAGAGTGCTCAGCAGTGCACAGAGAGCCCATGAGAGTACACAATACATCAGTAAGGTATGTATCTGTTAAAAAGGTCAGAAATAGGCCCCCTGCATTCATCTGTCAACAGATAGGTCTGCAGTCATGTGCATTTTTGGAGTGTGCATTTGTGTAGCAGAGACCTCCTACCCACAAGGCCAGTTTTTTTCTATAATAATTCCTTGTACTTGGTAGAGCACTTTGTAAAACTTTTTATGTGTAAAATGATCCTGCACCATTCCTTGCTATCTTTTAGGGACTGGCTTTTCTTGTCCTTGTTAGAATGGGAATTGAGGCAAGAACAGGTTTAGCAAATTGTCACTGGGCAAGAGGCAAACCTGAACAGTTCACTGGCAGACCAAGTGCTTTGTTAAATTGCTTGAGACTTGGGCTGTGTTTCAGTGAAACCCAGCTAATATCCTCTGAAAAACTCTGTATTTTTTTTCAGTATAAATACAGCATCTTTCCAGAAACCAAGTACTCAGAAGTCTGAGAGTGGAGAGTTAGAGGGATATGTGTTTTCTCAGTGTCATGCAATACTTCCTCACTGTCTGTCCCTTCACCCAGGGGTTACCCTTCCCAGGTGGGGTCTTCCTTCCCCAATCCCTCTGTGCCTTGCTGGGTACCCATGCCTTACACTTATTGAGATTTTTTAAAAGAGGAAGCAGAGTAGTGAGAGAGGGGTAAGCAGAAAGAAAAAGGACTTCAAATCCTTTCCACACCAAAATGATTTCTAATTAAAATAATTACAATTTGCAGCTCCTCACTTTTCATGGGAAGATATTTCAACCCTTGTGGCCTCCCCTGAGGTGAGAGGCATTCCTGCTGTTTTCAGAGGACAGAGCCAAGACACAGTGATTAAGTCAGTGATATGGCATGAAGCATCACCACAGAAGCTGGTGATCTTTTGTGAAATCAGAGCAACCCAGGCCAGCACAATGTCCATGATTCCTTACCAGCCATGACTTTGCAGAACAGGGCTGAAATTGTGAGCCAATCCAATCACTAAAACCAAGTGAACTCTGGAGTTCCTAACAATTGTGGGGTTTATTCTTTTGCTGTTTTTCCATTGTGTTTCTTTCTACAGGGATTTGCTGCCCTTTACCCTGAAGCTGCCACAAGCAATATTAGAAGCCAGTAGCTTTCAAGACCTTGAAATTATCTCTAGTCTGGGGATAGGTAAGTCCCTCAAAGCAGTCAGATTTTCACTTGGACTTGTAAGAACAATGGTGCCTTGCACAGACATAATGCAACTGGAAGATAGATGAACTATTGTCTTTGGAATAGCTAAAGAGGTCTGAATGCAAGAAGAAGATATTTATGACCTTTATGTTCGTAGAAGGATGCTGACAAAAAGGACACTTGCCCCTTTGGCCATAAACCTCCACCTGGATCTCTGTCCAGGGTGTGGGACCTACGGTCTGTGCAAGCTGCGGCTTTCACCAGCTGAAGTGCAGCACGGCCTCTGGGGATAACTTACACACGCTGGAAGTAGCTGGCTCTGAGCTATACGGAAAACACCTTTTCAACTTCTCCTTCTGATGTGCGGGGGCAATGCTGATGACAGTGTGATATTTTTGAATTTTGATATTTCTGCTTCCTCCTGCAGGATTTCTAGTTGGTAGAGAAATGTGTATCGTCCCAGCATGTTCTCTCACCTCACACTAATCACATGCAAAAAAGAACATTATTTTTAGTGACAGCACCAAACAAGCAAATTTTAGATGAGATGTATAAAGTTACAGATAGGAAAAGAAATTTTGTTAACTAAAGGAGGTCTCCTTCCTATTCCTTTCCATTTAACACATTCCACTTGAGACAGCTACTTCAGTTAGCCACTTTCATGCTCCTTGGTTTTTCAGTTTTCCTTCAGGTATTGAAAACAGCCAAACCATGGAGAAAACTGAAGAGTTAGCTCATTTAGAGATAGTTATTAGAGCACTCTGAGCCTTTAGGTATCTATTTTTGGGTCTTCTGCATCATACCTCCCAGAAAGCATGGGTAAACCCCGCTGGTTTCAGTTCAGGCAGCTTTGTTGAATTTGACCAACAGATTTGCCTCTAACACTTTCAGCATCCTCTATTTTGAGTATGTTCCAATTTGTAAAAGCATCCTTTTATATGGGTGTCCAGCCGGCACTTATTGCTTATAAAAAGGTACTTTACAACTTGAGATAACAAGTTGCAAACTTAAATTTTTATAACAAGTCTAAAAATTTGGATTAAAATGTAGGAAGTGTATCATGAATCTGCAACCTTCAGTCTAATTTGAGCCAGCAGAGGCTATCTTGATTCAACCAACTGTTTCCAGCAACTTCTGAAAGAAGAGATTAGTTAAAGCACAAGCTCTATAACAATATTGGTTGTAGTCTTTTTCCTTCTCTCCTGTACTGGTGGTCATAAAAGTAGTGAGGCTTGGAAATTTATTTGTCATGGTGTATTTCATACCAAGCAAGTTTCTGACAACAGAAGAAAACCTGCTGTTGTGTGCAGTCTTCCTGGGAAATGGTGCTAGCTTCCTGAAGTGCCATGCTGTCAAGCCATGAGCCAAACAGGCTCAGCTACTGACTGATGCTGTTTATTGTCTCCTGGAACAAAATGTTGTGGATACAAATGGGTACACAAACAATAAGAGCTGCCCAAAGTGGCACTTCCAAAGGAAACAAAGCATTGTCTGAAATTCTCATACGTCGTTTTGTAGTTATTTCAAAGCAATATGTGTTTCAAGGGGATAGAAGTAAGATGTCTATCTGCAAGCTGAATTGTTCCACAAAGGATCTGGCTGTTCTGTATGTTGTCACAGAGGATGTACTGCAGGCCCTCTAGTCCTGACCTCACTGGTACAGAAGTTATTTTAGCAGGAGAATTAGCATGATTGCACCGCACAAAGAGCACATACCATCACAGACATGCCAAAGACTCCAAGAACTGCCTAATTATCCCTCCCAGAGTGCAAGACAAGGGAAGATCCAGGACAGCGATGGGAGATGATTAAACAGCCCTCTCTGCAGTGTGAGAGAGTGTGGCTGTTTTGGGAAGTGCGTACTCTCAAGCAGCCATGTTATTTGGCAAGACCACATCATCTGTTCCTTCCTAGCCGGAGTGGAGCTTTGCGTTTCCGCCACAGTGCCTTATCCTGACCACTACTGAGAAAAATTACCAACTTCCCCTGGGTAGATTCGTTTACTCACCATTTCCTCAGCCCATGAGGATTCATAGCATTATATTCTGACTTAAAGCAACTTCCACTGTCCCACATTTGCTGATACCCAGAGCCGGAGAGCTTACGGGAAATGGTACCCCAGCCGGTCTGAGATGTGAGGGGGTTGGCAGCATGGTGCTAGGATGTGCACTTGCATCTGCACGTCTACTCCCAAATTCTGTTTTCAAGAGTGCTGTTGTTCCTGGCAACACTTTCATTTTCAGCTTCTTTGTTCTCCTCCCTCTCACAGCAAGAAATCAGAGAATAAAGCTGTTCTAATGTCAGTCACCCTAAGATAACATGCTGACATGCTTATAAAGCTGAATTTGCCATGGACACTAGCCTAGGCTGCAAGAAGCTAAATAGGAAATTTTATCCTGGTGGGAATAGACTGTCTTTTAGCTCACCTCTTGACTTGAGAGCTGTACCCCATGCTCAGCACCGAAGGTCATCCCACATGTGTGCAGTCCCATCCATCCTCTCTTGGGCCCAGCATGTGATGTTTTGGCAGGGAGACGCTCCTGACACCAAGCACAGGGCAGGGTTCAGGCATTGTGTGACAGTCCTGTTGTGTCCCCTGAAATCCACATAGAAGAGAGTGCCATTAGTGTCAGCTCTGTGTTCAGAGACCAAGCATGCTGAAATAGTTTAGCTGTCTGCATCCTTCTGTTTCCAGGATTTCCCATCTTCCCCTTATCCCTAAATCTTTGGGCATCTATACAGTCCTTATCCTCAGAGGTTACCCCCTTTTCCTTGGTCAGAACATATGAGGTTTGCTGGATCCTGTTTCCTGTTGCTCCCAGTAGTGGACCCTGGACCAACAGCTTTAATATTGATTGAAAGCAACCAGACTTGTAAGGCAGGTTTGAAACCTCACCTTTGGGGAAAGGGGAAAATGTTAGATGTGATACTGAATCTATTAAAAAAATGTACCAATACTTTGTAATTTTTCAAAAACAGTTATTAAAAGACAAATTATAATAGAAGATTTCTGACAGAAATGACTACTTGCATGTGAAACACCATCTTTATTTTTCAGTCATAGTTGATGGCACTGAAGTAGTTAACTATTCCTTAGTCCTTCATCATACATCTTTCCTGTGTAGAGTCTTTTGCGTCATCTTTCCTCTGACACATGCAGGCAGACAGTCTCAAGGCAAGGTGCAAGGCAGAGTGGCCATGGCTATAGATACCAGTCATCCAGACCTATAGACTTCAATGGTAATACTAATCTGGAGAAGCTGTTTAAAATCATTTGTTTCTGGACTGATTGTACTGCCAGGTAGGATCAGACCTCGGTGCAGAACAGACTGCCACATGATCTGGCTGCATAGTAGAGTCACCTTCATCTGTTGTCTCCTGGTGCATGTTGGATCCAGGCTGTCTATCCCAGACCTGCACCTTACTGTTGTGAGCAAGAAGCAGACACAACTTGCCTGGGGTTTTCCCATCCTCACCTCAGGTACCCACAGCTATTTGCATTTGGAGGGCAGTGACCACTGAGCAAGCATAGATCCCTTTTCACAATCATTTGTATTTGTTACTTGTACCTTCCTGCTTGTACTGAAAATGCTGAAGAGCATTAACAACTTTCACTAGGTAAGCGTCCTAAAATTGACAAGAAGCTTCTGAGCTTATCCCCTGCCTTGAAGAATTTCACGTGCATGGAACAGGCAACCCTTTCTTCACACTGTTTTGTGCAGAGGTTTGAAAGTTTGACATTGAAATTTGTGTACCATTTCTTTTAACAATAAGTAGATTTTCTAGATATCATTAGCAGCTAAAATTCTATCAGTAATTCTTTTTCTTTTTCTCTTTTTCTTTTTCTTTTTTCTTTTTTCTTTCTTTNTTTTTTTTTTTTTTTTTTTTTTTTTTTTTTTTTTTTTTTTTTTTTTTTTTGACAGATTTCTGGGATTCCTACTTAAACCACGGAAGAAGACAGGACTTATCCCACCCTGCAAAAGACTCTGCTTTCAGCACTGCCCAGGCAGACAGTTTAAGATCTACCCAGCGTTTTGCAAGTAGCACAAACCACTGCTCATGTGAAATTGAGCTGTCAATAGGAAATGACAGGCTGTGGTTCGTGAATCCCATTTTTATAGAAGAGTGCAGTAACCCTTGTCCTCCAGATGTACCTTCTCCTAAAGGCCACTCTGGGGGCGCTGATCTTCCCGCTGCTACCATGCTTACTGAAAAGAGGTCTCCGCGACGGCCCCCTCCACCTCCACCTTCTCATGCTCTTGTTCAGAAATCTTCCCTGAAGCTCCCACAGGACCCCATGACTGACTGTGAAGAAAACAAGCTACTTATTAAGCCACTAGGAAGGAGCATCGAGGAAATGAAAATTGAGGGCGGTGACGACAAAGAAGAAAGGAAGCGTAGCTGCTCGGCCAATGAGCCCTTGGCAGCGAGCCCCAAGAAGGGCTCCCAGCCCTCTGCTCCCCCGCGGAGGCGGCTGAGTGAGAGGACCTCGGAGGAGAGCTGTGTGGGTAACCCTGAAAGTTGTGAAATGCTGAAAGGGGAAGGGACAGAAGAAAACCAAGATACAAGTGCAGAGAGAAGCGATAAAACATTGCTGTGCAAAAAGGCTGTAGATATGCCTGGGGAGGTTCCCAAAAGAGCTGTATCACAGTTTCAAGAGACAAAGCCTGAACCTGCAGAGAAGAAGGAGGACATGCCTAAGCTACAAAGCAACGCCATTGAGAAAGGAAAGTCACCTCCTATCCCACCACCAAGAAGGAAGAGGGTTTCCCAGGTGCCAAGGACCCCCAACTCCTGCCAGTCGAAGCAAAGAACAGTGGGAGAGACGGATGTGGCCACAGGGCAGGCTGTGTGTAAGGGCAGCCCAGCTACAGTGACAGGTGCTGCCACTTGCACACACACCAAGACTGAACCGGGACATGGCCACAAATCTGTCAGCTCAGCTGAACTGGAAGGTTCACGCTTGTCCCTGGAGGACCTGGGAGGCAATGCTGCAGCTCAGGCATCAACATCTGAGCCTGATTCCTACTCTACCAGCAGCACAGAGGACGACCTGGAGATGCTGAGTAGTTCATCCTGTAAAAAGACACGCTCTGTGATCTTGGCCAAGGCCAAAAACAGGCTGTCCTTGGTCAACCTGTCCAACGTCTTCACAGTCTTTTTGTCCAGTGACAGGAAGCTGCAGAAGAAGATAGTGGAGCTGGCACAGGACAGGGATTCATACTTTGGCAACCTGGTGCGGGACTACAGAGTGTACAGTTTAGAGATGATGGCAAAGCAGAGCTCCAGCACAGAGATGCTACAAGAGATCCGGCTGATGATGACACAGCTGAAGAGTTACTTAGTGCAGAGCACCGAGCTGAAATCTCTGATAGACCCAGCCTCCTACACCGAGGAACAGCTAGGTAGGTAACTGTGGTTTATTCATCCCTGGGCATGGTTTGGGAAGGTGGGGAGGAAGACAGAATTATGCAGACACAGGCTCTGCTTTACATTATTATAAACCGTCTCCTAAAACCTGAGAGGCATGAATTGAAGTCTGCTCTGTGGTTGCCAGCACTTGGAGGAACAGCTCTAAAACTTGGAGACTATTAAGGGGGAAAATCCCTTTATGAATGTTTTAAAGGGAAGAGTTTAAGCAGAAGAGATGTGTGTGTGTGCGTGTATGAGAGATATACACGTGTGTATATATGTGTGTGTGTGTGTGTGTGTGTGTGTGTATACACATAGGTATGCACACACAGAGCTGAATTCACTGGAAACACAAAAGGCCAACTTTCCCCCCCACAGCTGCATTCCCATGGCCTTCCACGTCCACTGCTCTGCTACAAGGATGGAGAACTCCCTGCATGTGGCAGACAGTTTAGGGGTCCATCACTGTCTCACAGGGAGGGACAAGACTATGATGATTTTGAGTGGCAGGTTGGAGGAATCACTTGATTCTGCTTTGTGCTCCTTAGAGCTCAGAGATGCAGAAGAGCTGTCTGTTGCAAGACTACTGCCAGCTCCAAAATGAAGTGTTCACCTCTTTTCCATAGACATAATTTGCCTTTGGGGAGTAAAAATATTATTTGTAACTGCTTACAGGTGTTTCATTGCTTCTCATTCATATTCTGTGAGGGAATAATGTGCTACTTGTCTCCTTGCTAAGGATTGGACTGGTCTGTTTATTGTACATCCATGAGGGAATATAAAAAGAGCTGTAGGACTTTTTATCCTAGTCAAAGCTGTATAGCCAGAAAAAGCATGCATGCATGCACACACATGCTCCTTTGAAAGTTTAAGACTGTTTCTTGAGGACCTGAGAACCAATGCAGAGCTATTTATGGATCCCTAAGTTGGCTAAAACAAGCTGGGAGCTGGAAGACCCAGAATATTGAGTGAACCACAGGAGTGACCACACAGGGATTCCAGGAGATCCTGCAGCTCCAGTATTAGGTGGGACTCAGCTAAGTGGTGAGCCAGGAGTAAAAGGCAGTCCACAGTCAGTCTCAGTGGGCTCTGCTGATTTCCTTCTGCCCCAGCAAAGGTTTCACACGATACTGCAGACTCCCCAGGAGAAGAGAAGTGCTGCCAGCCCCTGCCATAGCTAGGAGAAGGAACCTGCAGTTTTACTTCTCATGCACTTTGTGTAACACCTTCAGTCTTTGTCCCAATAACCTCTTTCTTCAAGCTAGGGAGTGTGGGGGCAGCACAGAGAAGTCTATCTTGAATCTTGATTAGTGAAAGTGGAAAGGAGGAAGAAGTGTCCTTGTTATGCTTGGTAGAGCTGCATGTGTGCAAGTATTCCACCACCTTCCCACAGACTTGCCTGCTTGTATCTAACCCTGTCCACTGATGGTTCCTTAGCAGGATGATGTGGCCCAGTCAACCTTGACAGGACTGTCTTATTCTCTGGAGGACACGGATTCCCACTGGAAGATTTACCACTTGAATTTGCCCTGCTTCAGGCTGACTGGTTCTCTGGATTCTTTAAAATAGTTGCATTTTGTATGCATAAATATTACTGCCCTCTGGTTCATTCCTCACTGCCTGAGCAGATGAACTCTTTTGCCAATGACCTTTTTGCCTCAGCACACCAAGAGGATCTCTTGAAGTCCCTCCAGTTCTGGTTTCTAGGCGTCAAACAAACTTCCTTGCAGTCTCTTATGCTTCCTTTCATCTCCTGCCAAATACTAAGCAAACGCTCAACCCACACATACTATTTCCTCCACCACAGGTGGCGTAAGAGGTGTCTTATAGGATCAGCAATTTAGAGTCCCTTGAGCAGTAACGGTGAGAAAGTTCTGACCAGACACTGGTGTCTGTCTCTGAGCTGGTGGCTGCAGCTGCTTTTCAGTCACTGAGGAAAAAGGAGTGCTTTGAGGATGCAATTAATTTCATCCCAAAGTGAATATCTCAAACAAGTCAGAAGGAGAGGTGAGAAGGGACATGAGATGAATCACATCTGTGCATCTCTAAGGGCAGGGCTGTGAAAAAAGTCACAGGTGAGATGCCTCTTCTGTCCCCACACTTGGCTTTCCTGCTGCCTGGCAATGCCATGCTGCTCAGCCAGGAGTCAGGCAAAGAGAGCAGGGACTGCTGGTAGCAGGAGGTCTCCTACAGCTCCAGTGACAGAGACCACACACTGATGTTCATCTCAAGCCCATCTAGGACTTCTGGATAGTGTTGGTAACGAAATGTTTACTTTCTGTTCCCTTCTCACAGCTATGTAGTAGTGCTTGAATAAGCAACCACATGCTTCCTTAGGAATTTCACTTGTACCTGTACTACTGTACTGCTTATTTATTCTGTGCTTTTGTGTTCTCCCTTCTCTGTGCAGAAGTGATCGCTGAGACAGCTTTGTACAAATGTGTCCTGAAACCTTTAAAAGAAGCCATTAATTCTTCCTTAAAAGAAATACACAACAAAGATGGATCTTTACAGCAGCTGAAAGAGAACCAAATAGTGATACAAAACACAACTACCACTGACCTGGGTGTCACAACCAGTGTGCCTGAAACTGCTGTGCTGGAAAAGATCCTTCACAAGTTCACCACTATGCACAAGACCTACTCTCCAGAAAAGAAAATTGCCATCTTGCTGAAGACCTGCAAACTCATCTATGACTCCATGGCTCAGGGAAATCCAGGTACAGTACTCCTACTGCAAAGGTATCCACCATGGGTCTTTCTCCATGTATCAAAGGAACAGGGTTTATGATACAGCTGGCGTGGCAATATTCACATTGGAGGTAGCAGTGATGGTTGGTGTGTTTGGTATCAGCTGTCCACAGGTTGTGTTCAGAATGGAATGGTTAGTGACTGTGAAGTTCTCTGCACTAATAACCAGTATAAAATATTACCTGGTTAACTTCAAGCTCTGTAACTCCAAAAACTAGTTACCTGTAAATGTGTGTTTTATGGATAATGTCCTTTTTGCACAGGTCTTCACACAGCTTTCAAAAGATCCTCAGGGCTCTGTCCCAGCTTGTAGCAGAGTAATGGTAAATTCTAGGAATGGGTCTTTGGGAAAAAACTCTTAATTTAGCCTTTACAGAGTTTTGCCTAAACCAAGGAAGAGATGCAGAATGTTAGTAGTTTGTTACTGATTCCTGATGCTCCAGTAAATTCTAAAAGCCACTTCTTCAGCGTGAGACAGTATGTGCTCTGAGTATAAACACAACATGGGCCTCAGGCCAACCACTAATGTAGAAATTAAACTCTTGGCCTGCAGACAGGATGCATCTTTGCAGATAGACCAGCAAGTCCCTTCCTCTAGCAATCTGCCTAGCCAGTTTAAGAGCTTTTTTGGTATACTGTGAGCTGATGACCAGCCCTGCCTGAATTTGGAGAGAAGCCAGGTATAAATTTGCAATAACCTGCAGCTGTTCAAGAACTCATAGTCACCAAAGGTGCTTTTAGCTGTTCTGCTTTATTTGGTACTGGCAACAGCCTTGGAGCACTCATACAGGGATTACTGTGTCCCTGCTGAGCCTCGCCTCAAGGTGATCTCTTGGATAGTAAGCAGCAAGGTTCAACAACTAGTCTAGACACATTAACAGCAGAGCAAGAAACCACCCCAGGGCTGAGCCTTAGCTGCAGGGTGGAAAGGACCTCTCACTGTCTTCAGGTACTATGAGAAGATTTGGACATATGTAGGGGAATTTGCTGTAACTTTGTTAAAAGAGTTGTGTGAAGTTTGAGAATAAATTTGGTTTAGATCAAGGACTTGCAAGCCTCATTAAAACCCACACGGTCTCCTTCTGATGCTGGTGGTGTGTTACGTACACATCCCATCTTAGTTAGCTCAGGGCTGGAATTTCTCTGTTAAAGGAAGTACTGTTGTGTCACTTTATGTAAAAGAAATCAAGGGTCCAGGAAATAATTCAAAACCCCTACATGTTTAAAATATTGACATTCATGAAATCAGATGGTTTCATTGTGGTTTGCTATGCTAACCAAAGCACTGCTTTTGGCCAGCTCAGCTGTTCTCTTATCCTGAGTACTACTGCCAACAGGGTGTAGGTTGGAAGCCGATTTCACCCCTGCACATCCAGTTCCCTCTCTCTTATATCCAGTTCCCTCTCCCTTATATATGATCAGTGATGCATATCAGGGCTTGGCCAGAAGAAAACTGGCCTGGAATTAAGGAAATGTACCCCAGTGAATTCAGATCAGAAAAAGAGGCTAAGGGGAGAAAACCACTGTATCTAACCCTGGGAAAACAGCAGACTTGGAGAGAAATTGAGTGAAATGCCCTGTAGACCCACTTAGAAGCAAAATGTGTGAAACCTCTTCCACAGAATGAACTGAACCCCAATCACTTTCATTTTCCACTGGCAAAAACAAGTTCTCAGCAACTTGAAATATTTTTCTGACAGGGAATTCCAGCTGGTGGCATGCAGAAGAGCATGCTGTAGGCTGCTCAGAGCAGATTTCAGCTGGTGGGAATTCCCCTCCTGCTCTCTGCCCATCTCAAGAGCAACAGCACAGGGCCCTTTTTGCTTTCAGCCAGCCATGAGGCAGCGCAATGTTCTTCACACAGGAAGAGCAGAGGCCATGCTCAGCTTCCTGTGCAATAGCTTCTTCTCCTTCGATCTCCTTTTCCTCACTGCTGAATTAGAAAGTTCTCTTCTCTTCCAAGATCAGAGCAGGTGGAACACAAAATCTATCATTCCCTCTGCTACAGGACCAAAATCAGTCTACCTCTGTCAGGAACATTATCTGTTCAATAACATGGAAACTACAAATGTTGTCTGGCTTAATTTGCAATTTGTCAGCTCAGGCCAGGTCTTTACTCACTTCAGGTGGACCATAGGATGAGTTGACCTAAGAATATGGTTTCATATCTCAAAGCAAAGTGCAAACACCACCTAATCAAGCACCTTTTCTTTTCAGACACATATGAAAATACAGGGTTTTTAACATTTTGAGACCCATGTCTCAAAGCAGTCCAGGTTTCGCCAGGATGTCCCAAGAGGTACCAAGTCTTCCTTAAAACTAAGAACAGGCTTACTCAGGAGCATCACTACCTGCGGTAGTGCCCATCTTTGTACTGCTGAAAGAGTCATGAAATTTTGAAGTCTGCCTTGACTGACTCTATGTATATCAAGACATTTTAAGAAAAGAGGAGATTTTTGTTTCAATTACAATTCATACTACATGACAAAATCTGCCAGATAAATTGTCTGTGGTTGAAATCTCTGACACTTAAGACTAAGAACTGAATGGGTCAGATCCTCCACTGGTTTAAACTAGCATTTCTTCCTCAAGCTGAAGGCAATCAGCTTGTGGATCTGATTCATCGCAAGGAATTAGGAAGGCAAGTTCACAGTCTTTGTCATACACCTTTCTCTCAAGAGACCGCTGAGTACAGCTCCAGGATAGAGTTGAAGTAGGATTAATCTCTGGCTACCTCTTGCTGTAGGTGGCCACAGAGGGGTCTCGTGCCCAGCTGCCCACCACACACATTGTGGAGTCAGTCCATGGAGTCCAGATGATTCATCTGGCTACGTATAGGCTTCTGCTTTAGGGTGAGATGACTCAAGGCAAACTCCAGTGACAATACTGATTAATTCATTACTGGCTATAAAAGAAATTAAGGGGCACTGGTTCAGATGCTCATATGTACTGTGTAGGCAGTGATATTAGTAAGTGAATCCTCACCAAAGGCACAATTATGGTAGTATTGAGGTGTCTCACCGAGCTTTTCCAACTTCTATGCAAACTTAACAGAAACATATGCCTCCAAGAATAAAACCTACAATCTGAAAATATGTAACCTGCCTGCTAAAAATACTAGGAATGGTTAGTAAGAATAAAATGCATTGAAAAAACCAGGAAAAAAAAAGTTTGGAAACTCATCCCCCACAAAATGGCTGGCATTATTTTTGGCACTAGAAAAAGTAAGAGGCAGGAATCATTCAACTCTTACATTTGGAAGGCATGCTGCAATATGCACAGGGACTGCTGGGCACAGAGCTAATTTATGTAGAAACACTGTAATGTTATGTATAAAAAAAACCCCTTATTATGTATCTTTCAGAAATACCTTTACTCAGACAAAAGATGAAAGGTATATTGTGTGATATGAGTAGAATGAGAATCTCTGCTTTTCATCAAAAACACAAGTGATACCTGTAGAATGAGAAACAATGCAAATCTGCAATATGTGTGGTGTGTACTGGCAGTGGTGTGCCTGGGTCCCTCAGCCTTGTGCTGCCTGGGAGCTGCCGCTGCAGAAGAGAGCTGACGGAAAAACAAAGCAGTCACAGGCACTGGTTTATGAAGACAATCTGTGAGACAAACAGGCCAAATTTGGTCAGTCCATGAGTGAAGAAGATCAGGGGTAGAAAAGCTCTAAGTTAAGTTGGAAGTTGGAAAGATGGGCAGACTGCTTTCAAAGGAGATTCAAGAAGAATGGAGGTACAATTTTCTTACTGCAACATTTCTACCTTGTGAACTACGTAAGATTATGAAGCTTCATTTTTGGACTATCTTTGAACTGCACAGGCAGCTGGAGTATATAGTTCAAAATGATAGTTTGTACTAGTGATGGAATTGGCTAGGTGACCAAAACATCTGATTTAATCATTTCTATTGCATAGTTTTACATGGATAATGTGCATAGTCTGCTTTTGGAAAAAGAGGATGGATAGGACATATATTCCATTGGAATACTTCACTTCCTTAGCTTTTAGAATGAAGTTTGTCACCCCTACAGAACTGAGCAGCCAGATACAAGTTGCCCTGATGCACTCCTATAAGGCTCTGCAGCTGACAAAAGCAAAGCCAGTGGGATAGCTGGGCTTGTGGAAGGGAAACTGGACTCCAATACTTCAGCAGTCAGTGTAGAACCCAAGCTAGAAGCTCCTAAAGCTGTCAGAGCAATCCCATTACACTGCTTATTATCATCTCTCACTTCTGAGAAGGAAAATAAAGCTATGCATAACAGGTTTACTTTGATATCTTTTGGAAGAGGATATTTGTATTTAAGTTATTTTTAATGAAGACTGATGGACTAGAGATTTTGGGTTTTCTGCCATCTAGCACAATTTCTACATTTGAATCAAAGAGCCAGTTCAAATTTTTCATGGGGAGTGAATTCTTCTGATCTCTAAACCATACATTTTTGAAGTGAATTCATGCTGTCTGCATCTATAAACTCACTTAATTCACTATATCACAAATTAAACCTTGCTGAAAGTAGTATGAGATAGACAAGAGACAGCAAAATGCTAGTGTGTGGAAGGAAAGTCACAGTCTTTTCTTATGATCTTGAACAAATCCCAGTTAACCTTTCTGCCCCTTAGGTTTCCCAGCTACAAACTGAGGCTAAAATTCATATTTCCTGGAGATCTGCTTCTAGACATCAAATTAGTGTTTGTAAAATATTAGAGCAAGGTGCAGGGCATTACCCCTGTCTGCTGGCTTTCAGAATATACAGAGAGAGAAAAGAAATGCATGAATGTGTTAAAATAGGCTGTAATTTCTTTATGGAGGCTTGGGCAGAATTCCAGTTGCTTTAAATCACGTATTTAATTAATACTCGTCTATTCAAGTGCTGCATCCCAGCCAGGAGCTGACGTTGTATTTGCTTTGGTATAAACATAATAGGATGAGTCTGTGGCAGAAGAGAAGGCTTATTTTAAGCTTCTTAGAGATATTTATGAAATAAATGTTTCCTGACCCCGCAGGGAAGGGGAAATAAAGCAAGGAAGTCATATCTGGAGTAGGACACCACCACCTTGAACAGGCAAACTCATTCTCACTGTCACTGAGAGCAGTGGCGGGGTCAGAGCTAGATTTAACTCTGTCAGCTGCAAAAATTCCCCTCTGTGAGAGACCACAGACGGAGCAAGCCACACAGGTCTAGGAACTTGGCTCTGGCGCAGCGTGAAAATAGAGCTGAGGAGGCAGCAGCCTGCAGAGAATACCCCTGCTGCAGCTCCCAGAGGGACACTGCTTAGTGCCCTGGTGCCTTTCATGGCACAGGAAGGCTGTGAAGCAACCTCTCAGGTACCTTAGTTCATAAGCATTATTTAATCTATCTTTGTAGACTCCTGCTTCTAGTCGTATTTGAGTTGCTGACAGCACTTATTATCCCCATCGATGGACTGAGATACAGAGCATCTCAGGGCCGTGCCTGGACTGATGGCTGGATGTGTCAAAGCTAGTCCCTGTACCTGCAGGGGCCAGGAGAACAGGGGAGAATCAGAGTCCTGCCCTCTCAGGTGCTTTTCCTTGGCTCCATGTGCAGTCAGTGGAGAGATGCTAATGAGAGATGCCTACAAGGTGCAATATACCATGCCTGATGTGCCCTTGGCCACACTGGAGGTTTGTGGCAACACATGGAGTCAGAGCTAGATCACTGGTGATTAGTTTTGCTTTCCTCTTGTTGACACATTCTGCTTCTGCTGACTTCAGCTTTTGCTATGGATGTTGGTATTTAAAACTGGATATTGTATAACCACAGGTGGATTAAGGTGGTGTTTAGTAATTTACGTGGGTTGTGAGCATACAGCATATGGAGCACGTGTCCTTTCCATTATTTCAGCCAGACATCCCTGCTCAGCATTTATTATTAAAAAAGAAACTGTATATCAGATTTTCATATTTAAGGCATATAAACAGCTGGGAGTCCAATAATATTTCTATAAAGTCTTAAAGTTGAGAAAAGTATATACCAAGGACTGGAGGGCAGAACAGAAAAATCAGCTTATAGAAATGAGATAAACAGCATAAAAATAATTGACTCCATGCCTGATTGTACATACAACCACTTCTCAGACAACAAAAAAGGAACAGAGAGACTCTGTTGGCATTCTTGAGAATTGTCCTCTAACTTTCACTTCTGTTGACACCAGAAGTTGTTTAATGGAGACATGGAATTTTTAAATTCCAAGCTGCTGTTTCCACTCTGCATTAGTTGGTCAGTCTGTTCTCTGTTCATGATCTATTTTGGTGATGTGTAAAAAAACACCAACCAACCAACCAACCAAGCAACAAACAAACACCACAGGTTGGTTTTTTTTCCCAGTGAATAGGAATTTATATTGTGAAGTAGCAACTTTCTTGGATGCCCCATCAGACAGAACATGAATTAGTCATGAAAGAGAAGTTGTAGGGGATATTCTGCTATTGGTGTTGTGCTGGAAATCCCTTGGGCTTCAGGAAACTAGAATCATTCTATCCATGCCACTGGTCAGTAACTACTAGATCATAAAGAAGAAGTTTTTAACGAAGTGAAAAATGAGCCTAACAAATCTGTGGTATTTTGTATTCCTTTATACTAGTTTGAATTAGAACTAACTCTGTTGGCCTCTGGCATACTTGGAGCAAAAGGAGAATAGGGCTTTTTGCTGTGAAGTTTTTCTGTTACATTTTCACGTCTCTGTTTTGTAATCTTTTTTTTTTTCTTGTAAAATATGAAACAGCTGTAGTACTAAGCTGCTTGTGTTAAGGTAATGTATGTGACAGTAATGAATTGGACCCTTCACAGAGCTAAAGCTTTCACAGAGACATAAGCCAAGGGAATAACAGACAAAAAAATAGCCATCCAGATGATAATGGAACAATGAAGTCCATTTATAGTTTCGTTGAAGACCGAAGGCTGTGTCTTTTAACTAAAGGCAGCCATAACAAAGCAATCAGAATTGAAAGCGTTAATCCAACTTTCATTAAATAAATTGTCTATGTTGTGGCGTATGTGGGCTCTGTTAGACTGAATTACAGCCCCGACAATCTCTCACCCTCTAACACTTTGTTTTAACTGGATCAACTCTCTGTTCACTAGATGTATTACTGGGTTTATTTCAAAGCCACACTTTTTTTTTTTTTTTAATCAGGGGCTAAGCTCATGTTTATTTGAGGCTTCAGAAGGATATCTTTCTTTGCCAGTGGAGAATCTGCGTCAGCTATGAATGACAAAAAAAGAAATCTGACTCATGGCAAATATTTGAAAAAAGTCAGTGGGAACATTTGAGAAATAGGAATGTATGCCCTACCATGGAAGAGCATGTGTGCTCTGGGCCAAAAATGGCTAGAGCATAATTTCACCAAAACTACATCAAGGGTAGCTTTGATTCCTTGAGGTGAGACAAGCAGTTCTCAAATGAGACACACACAGTCCATGAAATCAAGTGCAATAAATATCCAAGTGCACAGGTGAGAAAAAACTCCCCACAGTCTGAGGAAAGACATTCAGAATTGAAGTAGATTAGGTTAACAGGAATGGTCAACTCTGAATGTTGGGAAGATAGGTCTGGTAAGAAAATTGCTATTGTGGGTTTTCCATGCTGAATTTATGACATGTTGGTTGAAAGTGAAAGCATCTTTCAAATGAGAAAAGTTATCCTTGTGTTCTTTGTGGTTTATGTTGGGAAGCTTCAGTTTGGATTCTATTTTAAGAATTAATTATTTACAATGATTACTGTTAGCATGCTTTTTTTGTCCTCAGAGATCCCAAAGAGCTCTTACAGATTGCATGTTAGATCACTTTGTTAACTTAGTTGATTTGAATGTTTTAAGCACAGGAAATATTGAGCATCTGCTGCATACCAATTTCAAAAACTAGGTTTAAGTCTAATGTGAAAATCTTTCTGTTTTCTTAGCTAGACACCATAGTTAGAAAGATGATTCCTCTTAGGAGGAATCATCTCTTGGGAGACTGTTTTAATCAGGAACATGTAGTGCGATATTTTGCCTTCTGAAGGGACATAAACATGGAAGTCCTCAGTCCTAAAACCACTGCCTCAAATTCTATGTTCTGTTTGTTGGTCCCACAGAGTAAGCCTAAGAGCCTAAGAGAATAAATAACCCCAATGCATGTAGACAACTTCCCTACTAATATTTGCAACCTGAACTGCAGTCTTGATGTCAGTATCAAATCAGAAGGACAAGCTGGAAGCCTTTGCATTCTTCAAAGATTGCCACTTGTCTGTGATCAATGAAGTTAAGTTTATATTTTTCCAGTTAATTTTCAAGATAATATTTTGGGCTTGAAGCAAATTTACTTACTTTTTAAGTGATCTAACTTTCTGTTTCCAGCGTTTTTTCTTTGCTGGTGCTTCTGAGCTTTAACTCTTCAGATAACATAAGCTAAAGTCTGCAGAGGACTTGTGTGAGAATTTGACACTGTTGTATGGGAACATGGTTTTGTGGTGTTATGGGGACCACACTGTGCTTCTCTTTGCACAGGGAAGCCCTATGGTGCAGACGACTTCCTCCCTGTGCTCATGTATGTGTTGGCGCGCAGCAACTTGACTGAAGTCCTTCTGAATGTGGAGTATATGATGGAGCTCATGGACCCTGCTCTGCAGCTAGGAGAAGGTAAGAATACAGTGTTTGCTCACAGGATATTCACTTTGGAAACTATTATTTGTCTCACTTCAGTGCTTGTGAAGGTGGGGCAGCAGGGCTCTGGCTAGATTTTATGGATAGTGCTTTGGCCAGTCTTTTCAAATCTGAAGCTCTAAAATTATTGCCAAACACTTTAACTCCTTTTAGCGGTGCAGCGCCTTAAGACACAAGCTAGAAAGGCAGGGACTCTTCATAAATGGTAACTGAGGTGCTGGATTAGCAACCTAAACAGAGACATCTTGTGTTCCTTGGCCGGAAGGCTGAAAAGCTGGAAGGTTTTTGCTAAAATTAAACAGCTACTGCAAACAATTGTGCAGATACTTTTATTTATTCCAGTGAGAAAAGAGCACATTTCCCAAACTGCATTGTATGCCTGAGGCCTATATTCCCATGGTCACTCTACTCTTAAATTTGAGTGAACTCTCTGACAATGTTCTCTGAGCATCATAGCGAGACAGAGAAAATAAAGTTAGGTTAGAGAGAAATATTGAGTTTGGAAGTGACTAAAGACCTCTGTTATTAGAGAGATAAATACCCCAGGGAATTGTGGGCCTCTAGTTTTTTAAATATAGCTTGGAAAGCACATGCTTCCCAAGTGACAATTACACACTCTGAATTAGGAACACAGATCATTTATCACCAAGTAGTCACTAAACCAATAAAATGGGGTTTATTTTAGACTTTGCTTTGGTAAGTACTGAGGTTCTAGAAAGGAGTCCTGGATGAACAACAGCAGACTAATTTTATTTATATCAAATGGGGATATAAGTCTAAAACCAAGCATGTCATTCCAGCACAGTGCAGAGTGGGACAAAAGTAAGTACTAATAAGATGAATAGTAGCAGTACAGTACATAAGTAAGGTGTTTCTGCACAGGCTAGAGTTTCTGCTGAAAAGAATTCTTAGCCGAAAAAAATGTTAGGTGAAGCACAGCATTTTGTGGACATAACCAAGCTACTTTTGGTGACTACTCTGCACACAGGCTCTTCATTTCAAAGGGGCACACTATCAGGCTGGTTACTGAAGTCATCTGGGTTTGGGAGCTCAGGATATCGAAAGCAAAGCTGGCTGGAAGTTCTCCTAGCTCAAAGATGCAAACATTGTGTGAAATGTGCACCCCAGTCAAAAGGGAAAATTTTCTGAGGGAGTTCCAGATCAAACTGACTGAATAATCACATCAGAAAGGACATTGGGAGTAACTGCAGATATTAGAAATTGCGAAAAAAAAGAACATCTCAGTGAAGACAGCTCTGAGATCACAAAGTGTAGAACTGGCAGAAGTTAACTTGAGTTAGACCTTTCAAAGTTGAATAGCAAAAGGTGTTCAGGTACAGAAATTAAAGGGAAAAGAGTAAAGCAAAAGTGAGAAAACTGTGAAATTGCACAGGTCAATATACAAAATCAATTTTGCTTCCATATGAAAAATATGCTTTGAATTCATTTAATAGCAATGGTGATGCTGACTGCTGGGGCAAAGGCAAGGACAGTTTATAGGGAACAACTGGATGGAAATAAAGAAATTGGAAGTAGGCAAAAACTTAATTCTTAATAAAGTTGTAATGAATTCCTGTTGTGGGGGACTCAGATCTTCCTCCCTGGATTCTGAGGGAAGGGATACACCGCATCCCGGGTTGCATCACAGCTACCTCTGACTCAGCCAGAAGAGGAGAAATATTGAAATACAGACAAAGGAGGGTAGTAACTATATTTAAGAGGAGAAAAGTGGCATTTTTAGGCTTCTTAGTCTATTCTCAGCACCTCTTTGTGGGAGACAGTAAAGAAAAAATAGAATAGCTTGGGCACAAAGCTTCGTAACTGTAGGACACTCCTCATCGATCCACCGGAGTACAGGAAGTCAAATGGCAGTGTCTTGGTCTCTCCTCTCCTACACCAAACTTTAATGGTGCTCTAAAAATACTGCTCTCAAATCAAGTGCTGTCCTTGCCTCCCCGCGGCAGCCAGCCGCGCTGACCCGGGCTCAGCAGCGCCCGAGGAGCCCCGGGAACGGCGGGCTGCCGGGGTTGGGTGATGTGCGAGTGCCATCTAGGGGGACGGCAATCGGCGTGAAGGCCGGTCAGAACAGTTGTTAGCTGTCCCGCTTTGCCAGGCACCGGGATGCGGGCCCGGAGCAGGGCTGTCCCGCCGCTGCTGCTCTGCGGCTCCGCGGGCTGACGCGGCCCGAGCCCGGGCCCGAGCCCGCGGCTCCTCAGCTGAGGGCGGAGCTGGGAAACAGCGCTCCGCCCGCCCTGCCTCGGGGCTGCCCTGCAGCCACAGCGGCATCTCTGGCCTCGTCACGGCTGATCTGCGCCCCTGGGGATGAAGCCGGTTTTTATCGTGGCCCAGCTGCCATCCTGTGGCTGCAGTTGGTTATTTAGGTCCTGCTGCAAGCAGCGCCACAGCAGCCAGGGGGGTTCTGAGGGAAAGGGGCTTTTGCCACTCTGTCCTGTTTCTCTGCTTTACCAAGATATATCCCACAACTCTGAACAGTCCAGAAATTACAGGCGAACGCCTGGGCTGCCTGTGTAGTCAATAGAGAATGGAGGGAACAGAGGATGACTCGTTCCTGCAGGTCTGAGACATCCCTCGACAGCGTTGTGCCCACAGGAGCCCCGGGGTACAAACATTCGAGAAGTGTAGCTGGAGCTGGGGGACTGGATCCAGGCTTTGTGCTTCTCCTGCAGTACTCTACGATTGTTTCTGTGAAAAACGAAGTTCACTCTCCTGTTAGGATTGAAAAGTTTAATAAAGGACAATAAGGGACAAAGATAATAAAGCAAAAAGTCACAGCGCTGGGTGCTTTGGCACTCAGCCAAGAACACACCTGCTATCTTGGAGACACCCTTTACATACACCTGGAGTATTACATATTCATAAACAATTCTACATATTCATAAACAATTATACATATTTAAAACCCTTTCCAGGAACAGTTCAAAATGGAATGCAGTTCTCCCGTTTTGTCGGTAGTTCCCGGAATCCACAGATCGCTGTGGGGATAACTTATCTGTTGCTGATAGTTGGTAGCAGAAGCCCAAATAGTTCATAAGCATAGCTATTTCTAAGTTTTTTGGTTGGATGAAAAAGTATTAAAAACCACATCCTCACAACAAAACTACCTTATATAGCATCTGTTTTATAATAAAGCTATTTTACATATAGCATCTATTTGTGACAAAACTACTGTTACGAAAGCTACTTTTAACATCACTTATTTTAACATTTGCAGAAAGCCAACATTATATCATCTATTTATCACATTTCTATTTCCTTGCATCGTGGGGATTGTTACAGACCTGTTGCATGGGCCCTATCAAACACAACAAGAAGATGGCCACGGCCCTAAAAATAAACATCTGTGGCTTGGGCTTGTTTGTGAAAGCCGCTTTTATAGCTCTTTCCTTTCAGCCTGTGTTCCCTCCCAGGACATCTACAGCCTCAGCAGTCTGGGCAGCAACACTGATGTGGAGCAGGAGGCGCTGGAGGACGCTGGTCATTGGGTGTCCTCCATTTGGTTAACACCAGTGACCCCTGCACTCCCTCCAGCGAGGCACAGGCAGTGCGAGGGTCAGACAGCTGCCCCTGTGTGGGCGTCAGCAGGCAGGGTGGGAGTAGGGCTGAATGGCCCATGAAGGTGTGATGTTCATACAAGACTTTCACCTTTTTCAGGCTCCTATTATTTAACCACCACCTACGGGGTCCTGGAGCATATCAAGAACTATGACAAAATCACTGTCACACGGCAGCTGAGCGTGGAGGTTCAGGACTCCATCCACCGCTGGGAGCGACGGAGAACGCTGAACAAGGCCCGGGCTTCCCGCTCGTCAGTGCAGGTAGCTGGCATTATATTCTAGGGGGAAAGCCTTCATGCTTTCTCCCATACTTAGAGATGTTTAATATGGTAATTATTTAAAAATGAGATTAATTGAAATCACTATTAAAAAAGAAGAGTAAATCTAGGCCAAGATTTCCAGATCTTAAAAAAGCACAGGATTTGCAATACATACTATTTATGAAGTACATTTTGAAATCTTGAAGTACCCTCATAATGTTGTAGTTTTAAATATGACTGCAAGGTGATTTTGTTGCTTGTACTCAAAGGAGGTGTACTAGGAGCGTTTGCATATGGGAGCTGTGGTGGGGACTCAGAACCCCTCTTAATCATCATCCTTAATGCCTGGGGAAATCATGGGCTAAACTGAGATGTGAGCAGGCTATGCAGGGCTGCTTCTAGATGGCATAAAGCTGTAGAAAGATCTGAGACATCCCAAGAGCCAGTCAGTCAAGCATCTTCCAGAGCCTGTCCAGCAGCAGGAAAGACCCACCAAGGTCTGGTTAGTTTTGAAGCCCATGCTGTGCATGGCCTGGCAAAGATCTCCCCGTGCACCACTGGGAGAGGGTCCCGAGATGGATGGGTGCTGTGGGCCTCCAGCCGTGGTGAGGCTGGGTGCAGGTCCAGGCAAGCAGGATGCCCTGCCAGCCCCATGTGCTGTGATCAGATTGTCACCCACAGGGAGGCAGCAAAGGCCACGTCGCAGGTTCTGTAGAGCCTTCACAATACAGAACTGAAAATTGTGCAAGCCGAGGGGAAAGCCTCATGTGAAAGCATGGAGTTGAACAGATTTCCCCTAATGCAGTCAAACCAGTCCTCGATGATCTCAGAAACTGTGAGTGGTGGATGAGATACAGAAAATATCCATCCAGCCCTGAATGCTGCTCTGGCAGTAGCTCATAGGAGTGCCTAGCATGGAGCATAATTGAGCGAGCAAATGACACATTTCCCCAGAAGATTCCCACCACCTCCAGCAGCTGAAGGGCAGTTTTCATCCCTTTGAATGAGGGGTAGTACCAGAGACATGAAAGCCCATTCTGGCAGAGCTAAACAGCTTGCTGATATGTTCAGCAGGGCTTTGCCCATCCTTCTGCCTGTCTTAACCAACTGCAGTGATACTCCTTAAATGTGGTTTGGAAGCCCGTAGTCCACACACTTGGAAATTTCACTTCTGCCGGGGAACCTTATTATTTTCTGAACAAAATGGTTGGGATTTGTTTTGAAGTTCACAGATGCAAATTAAACACACAGGTTCCACTGTGACCAAAAGCTCTTTAGATGCTGTTCCTCATGTGTTTGGCAAGATGAAAGTTGTCACAACAGTAGTTACTGCCTGAAACAGGATACAAGTAAATCAGCCTTCTCAACATAACTTCTGATATTTCCTTGCTGATGGAAGGAAGTTCAGAGGACACACTCTCAAGTGTCACGTTTGGGTGATTGTGAAGTTGCAAGGTCACCACACTGCCAGCCCTATCCTGTTTCTGGGAAACAGGGAGTTTTCAGGCCGGATCTCTGACATCCGTGGTCTGTTATTCTTGTCTGTCACTTCTTTGCAAACTCTTTGCAAACCCTTCAGGAGCCGTAAAAAGACGTGAGAATGAACCATTGCAGATTGTTCTCTAAGGATATTCACTAAAATCAGAAAAAAGCGCTTTAACTTCAGTGTCTTTATAGTGCTAATTATTTGGGAAAGTGCTAGTTTAAGTATTTGGTGATTCAGAGCCTGTCAGAGGGAAGAAAATAAGATGTCCTAGAGAATAACTAGGACATCGGAGAATGACTGGAGGATATTTGGGAGCTCTAGACAGCTAGAGCTTTGTGAATTCTACCTCCTTCAGTCCTAGGTTAGTGTGTTAACTGCAAGGTCTCTCCTCATGTTTTCTTCAGGATTTCATCTGTATCTCCTTTCTGGAAGTCAGTGGTCAATCAAGGACACTTGCTTCCCGTCACGACACCACAGCTGAGCAGCTGAGCCAGCAGTGTGCTGAGAAGTTTGAAGTGTCCCAGCCCAAGGACTATGGACTCTTTGTTTATGTTGATGACCAGTGGCTGCAGCTGGACAAAGATGCCCTTCCTCACCATATCAAAGCCTCCCTGCTGAAGAGCGAAACCAAAAAAGATTTCCATTTTATTTATAAACCAATAGACCATAGAACCCCACCAGTTTCAATTGTCAAAGAGTCAGACTTTTCGTAATGGCTGTGCTGCTTTTTTTCTGTCTTTGCTGTCATCCTGGAAGAGCTGGATAATCTACCTTGTGAGATCCTCTGGTATCTGCAGACCTCAGAAGTTCTCTGGAGTGTGGCCTTCAACACAGGGCAGGTGAGCTAATTGTAGATGGTGTCTGAACACATGGCATTTCTAGGTAGAGGTCATTTGCAGAAGTAAAAGGAGCATTCAGGAGAACATTCATCCTCTGGAAAACTTGAAGTATCAAGCCTCAGAACCTCTCAGTTGCAACCAGTCAACACTGCAGAATGTAAGTGAACAGCAGAGAAAATCCAGAGATCTTGCAAAAGAGTGGACATTTACTCTGTAATAAATGATGGCAGGTGTGAATCATGTCTGTGCACAAGGCCTTTGAAAGGTGTGCACACACCTCAATCTGTTTGGAGGTAAGGCTGTGTTTGTGCCTTACAGTATCTGTTCACCCAGTTTGAATAAACTGGGTCTTGTCTGATGTATTCAGTGGCATAGAGTTGCCACCTGTAGCAGAACTCCATCTCTGTCTTGCTGTCAACAACATGTCTTCGCCTTTGAAATCCACATAATTACAAACAACGCAAGATGACCCTGTACTTTAACTAAGAATGTTTTCTGCCGTCTGTCTATTTGTCACTGAAATCAGGTAGCATAGGCATTTTCATCGATGTATTTTTCCTAAAGATTGAAAGTCTTCACCATCAGTTTTACATGTACAGCAGTTTTATTCACATCAGTTGTTTGATAGTGTCTAGTTAATTGTATATTTATTTCAATGTGTGATATGGTGCAATTATTTTAAAATAAGCCTTTGTAAAGAACTTAATAATTTTCCCAGTGTATCAAACCAGATTAAAATTTGAAAGTCAAAAGGAATTAGAATTAAATACCAATCCCTTTTTACATGGCTGTCATTTTCACAAGTGTTATCCTAGCTATAATTCCCACCAGGTTATTACTTTAATAAATTCAGGTTGTTGCAGACAGAACTTTCTAACTCTTTCTATGTGTGCTTTTAGTCATTCCGTCATTGCAGACGTAAATTTCCCTGAACAAACAAATTCCCACGGAATGTATTGAATCAATGCAAAATTGCATTTCATTAAATTCGAAAACCATTTTTCAGGATTGGATAATGGAAGCAGGAGCCTTAATTGCAAGACAGGTCCATGTCTTCTGGGTGCCTTCGTACAGGCAAGATTCCCACTGCAAACACAAAATACTGGGTTGTCTGCATACAGGAGGCCAGTAACTTCCACTGCAGCCACGCCAACTCGGAATCAGGCCTAGCAAAGCTCTGATTACAAAGAAAAGGTGTTTCACTCTGGGTTTTGCTCAAACTTGCAATTGTTTCCTCGCAATAACATTTGAAACAGATTTAGGGCACCTTGGGCCAAGGTACCCAAGGTCTCTGCCTTATTCCTGAGGCTCCAAGGATAAAAGGGTATTACATGTAGCTGGTCACTCTCTGTCTCTGGGGCTTGAAATAAATGTCCATGGCTGTGTGCCCCAGCTGTAGCCAAGTCTGCGTACTGATAGCAAACCAGTGCTGTGCATCTGCCAGCGCGGGCTGTGTGCACATCTTGTTGGGAAGGGACAACAACCAAGAATGAGGAACAGCGAATAACAGCAATCTTGGGTTTGAGGATATCATGTGCAGAGCTCGCAGTGCGTGACACCACAGCTGACTCCAAATTCATGGTTATTTCTGCTATGTGCAGCTGTTGGCACCTCCGCCTTGCCTCTGGGCAGCACATCTGCAGGATGCCAGAGCTGAACCCGTCCCTAATGCTGCCATCACTCCCCTGCAGGGCTGTGTGCTCCTGCTGGGAGCCTGTGCTGCGCTCAGGGTGGCACTTGGGATGCTGGGACTAAATCTGAGACACAGGTTTCCCATACCAATCTGCAGGTGATGCTGCTCTCAGATGTGGCTGTCTGCAGTGCCTCCCCAGTACCTCTCCAGTGCCTCCTCACCCTCCCCATGGCCCAGGACCCCACTTCAGCCTCCTAGGGCTGTCAGCCCCTGCCCCAGTGATGCTGCAGCAGGACTGATCTCCAGCTCCCCTGCCCTGCCTGCCCTCAGCCTGTCCCCCAGCCTGTCCCCCAGCCTGTCCCCATCCCCAGGGAGGTGCTGGATGTCCAGGAGTGGAGTTTCCCCTGATGCTCCCCTGATCCTTGGCCTGATCAGGTTATCATTATACTGTAACATTCACCGTCAATGAGCCTAAATCTGATGGGTAAGAAGTTAAAGTAGAAACATGGAAGGAAAGAAGCTAGGACTGATCTTCTGCTGGATATTTCTGCCGAGCAACTGGACTTTGCACCAGCTACAGTCAAGCAACTGATTGATGAAGTGAAGCACTCCAGCACCTCACAGTGTCCTGGGACATCTGAGTCACCAGCCAGACCTTGGGGCTACGGGGAAGTACAGGATGTAGAGCTGGTCAGTGGAGCCTGTGGAAAGTGCTTAATCACTACAAACTGAATGGGCTCAAACCTAAATTTACCAATGTCTAGACCCAAAATCAGACCTGCAGATTCCAGTTATTGAAGTGCAAGGAGTGCCTTGAACCTTTGAATTTATGTGGGCTTTTACAAAGATTCTCAAATTGCACATGCAGCATTTTCCTCTGGCATAATAAATGCAAAGCTCTGATTTGATTTGCAAGAGTTGCCATGGCTCTCCCGAACCCAGAGATTATTGACAGTAATGCGAATTACTGTGCCTGGCTGTGCGCTGCCTGGAAGGAAATCCCTGTGCTAGGGCTCAGTCCAGAGCAGAGCTTGCTCAGAGGCTGTGAAGCAACTGGTTTGTTTGGTCCCATCATATAAACCACCGGTGACATTTCATTAAACATACACCTCTGAGGTACAGGTGTGACGTGGTCACAGCTGTCCCTTGTCAGGGAACATAAGCTGGGAGATGACCCATATGATGGTGTTTTGGATGACCCTGGGCAGAGAAGGATGCTGCCTCTCCCAGCTCACAGCTCTGTGGTGGCACTCAGGCTGTGCCTGCACCAGGGTCACAGAGAAACAGCCTGGAACAAACATGCTGTTGCTTTGGTGACCCTGGAAAAGCGCTGATTCTCCAGCATGGAGATTGCTGGAGCAGTTCAGCAGGTCCCTTGCTCTGGACCTTGGTGCCCAGGATCCTGAGCTGCTTTGGACAGGTATCTGACGTTTTGGATGGTGTGAGAAAAAGAAGTCAAATGTGGGAATTAAATGGGCATTTTTAAATGCTCCATAGGATTTTGTTCATTGGCTTTTCCGTGGGGTTTCCTCATGCTGCAGCCCAGGCGAGGAGGAAGCAGCCCAGCCTGGTGATCTGTGGCCTCCCCTGGTTAGTCAAGATGGTCACGCTGTGACTCACGTGCCAGCCCTCATGTGAGCCCTCAGCAGACAGGAGTGTTTCAGGAGGTTTTGACCAAGTAGGGTTGTGCAACCCAGCCAAGGCCTCTTCAAACACTCATTTCCAGAGAAACATTGTGCAATGATCACTCATTGACTCACGAGGAAAGGATCCCAGTGTGAGAGAGAGGGAGATCTGCTGAACCCAGCAACTTCTGCAGAGAAACAAGCAGCTTGTGTGGCCACTGCAGGCACAGAGCTGATTTAATGCCAGTTGCACCCAGTGACACAATCTGTCAATAATTCACTGAAATAATTACACTGGCAGGTCAAGTTTATTCTAAAATAAAAGCCATTGAAATCAAAAGCAGTTTCCTTCCTGAATTCAAGAGCTTTTGGGCCTCCTCATGCTCCAGTCACCAACTGTACTTTGAAACCTGGCACAAGACTTTTTCCCATGGGCTTGTAGAGTGAATGAGGCTGGCAGGGACCCCTGGGGGTCACCAGTCCAATCCCTGCTCAAGCAGAGCTGCCTCCCAGGGTTGTTCAGAGCCTCATCCTTTCAGTGCTGCAGTCTCCAGGGTCATGCAGCCTTCCTGGGGCCCTAGTCCAGCATTTCAACCCCTTGCACTGTGAAAAATGGTTTCCTCCTATCCAGCTGCTGTGCAGGTCCTGCCTGTCCCACCAGCATCCCTCCTTGGATGGGTGCTGCTAGTGTGGGATACTGGCCAGCTCTGCCTGTGGTACAAGGCTTACGGAATTGTAGGACTTCTGTTGTCTTCTGCATCTTTTGGGGTATCCTGCCCCTCGGAAGGAAACACCTTCTGATTCAGAATTGCCCAAGCTCTTGGCACAAAATGCTGCTTCAAGTCAGTACTTTAGCTTAAGCTTCCTTTCCCTCTGCTGCCCCTCCACAGGCAGAGGCTGAGCACAAGAGTGAGAGGCCTTCAGCCTCCTGCCCTGAGATGGGCACAGCTGCTCAGCACTTACCTTAAACGGTCCTGATGAGACAAGATGCAACTTGGTTTGAAGAGAGCTGAAACAATACCGTTTACTGGAATATCTAAAAAAGTGCATTATCTCCAACTCAGGTGAACTGCTTTCTGCTTTATTGCTGGTAGGGAAGGGAGGGTTACCCGTGCTCTGAACAAAGTTGCGTCCATCTAAGTTTGCATTATATGGAAGTAGGCAGCACCCAGTGTACCGTGGAGGCTGATCATGGACCTGCCCTCCAGGTCCTCTCCAAGGAAAGGCGGTGAACTGCTCTGTGCAGCAGGATGTTGGGTAGAAACACACAGCGGATTTGGCACACGGGTGGGAAAAGGGCCTTGGACTTCATTCCTAGCAACAAGGAGGAGGAGGAGGAGAGGAAACCTTGGCTGCAGTGAATGACACTCTTCCCTGGGGCTACAGATATACACAACTCTTCTGCTATTTTTGTAAATAACACAGCCTCAACTTTGCCGTTTTGCCTGGTGGTGACAATTTGCTGGAAACCTGACAGTTTTCCATATTTTGCATTCCAGCATCCCAACATTCTAGGAATGATAAGCTGAGCAACTGCATGCCTGCAGGAAGAGCGAGGGTGTCTGTACTTGCCCAATATACCACAGGATACTGTGGCGTAAGACTGACCTTGCACAATCCTAAAATTATTTCCTCATTAGATTCTATTACCATCACAAAATAAACAGCCTGCCATGCAGGTACTAAGTCTGTGTGATGCCATTTTGAGGCCTTAAAACAAAGGTCTATGCAGGTGAAGGTTATTGTTTTTTTCTTCTGTGGGGCTGTTCCCTGAGTGACTGAAAAGAAAATGGGTCTCTGGATATGAACTGAAAATTCAGGGCATGGATGAGAACCTGCTCCATCTCAAGACAGCATTGTGGGTGCAGTGACATCTTCAGTGTCTGTCTTTCAGTTTGCCACATACCTGAGGGAAAGGGTAACAATGCCATTTAGGATGGTGAAGCTATGGAAATCACTTGCAAGAGGAAAACAGAACAAAATCCCACTCTCACATTTCTGCTTTGCATCCTCAGGGCTACAAGGCTCTGTAAGAGGGCCAGGGCATATGATGGTAACAAGTGCCACCTGGGTGTCAGTGAAGTGTGAAAATAAAAACGTGTGCTAGCAGCTGATTTCTCATCTGATAACTACTTTTTGAGGTCTACTTAGTATGGCTGGAGACTCTTGGCCATAAAGTGATACCATCTATGAGGAACCTGGAGGCCTCTTTTTTAACCTCTGCATTCTAGATATGAAAATCCAGAAGAACAAAAGCCTCTCCTGAATACTTCAGGAGAAAAATGGACATTTATAAAGGGTGAAAAAAATGTTAAACCTACAAATTCACGATGCTAACTGCTTAAGAAGCAGCCTGGATTTCTAGGCTAGAGAACAACTCTAAAAGGAGAGATGAGTAAAATAGCAGACTGAATGTATATATTCAAACAGGGCTTTGAAAGAGGAATTTCTCCTGTTCTTTCCAAGTGCTTGGGAGCTCTTGGTATGCTCTTTTGTGATAGCAGCTAGAATGACTAAAAGCTGTCTGTGGGGCCAGTCCTTCCTTCTGCCATCAGGGAAACAACTGCAACACATTCAGGCAGTCACGAATTTCATACTCTTATTTTTAGATTTCTGCTTAAAAAACCAGCTTTACAGCTGAGAAGAAACAAGAAGCAACTCAAAAGCAGCACATATCCAAACTTTCAACAACCCCAAAGCGCAAACTTTCATTTATTAATTCAGTAACGCCTAATTCCACACGGTTTTACCTTTTCCATTCATCCTGACACTAGTTGTGCTCTGGGATCAATCTCTCTCTCAGCAGACAGTGATCATGAAAGTGTTCATGTTCCTGGCTTTACCTAGCTCTTCTTTATATAAAAGTAGCAGTTACATCTCTACAACCCCTGTCCTGTGTGGAACTACCCAGAACTCTCTCCATCCTGGTGATGTTGGTTCCGTTTTTGTCAGAGTTCATTCTTTTCACATGGAGATGAGGCAATTTTGCGTATTATAACACAGTGTTTGAAAATAAGTCTGAAATATTTCTGTATCCTGTTGCCATGTGTAAAAAGGGGTGGACATCATGAAACTTTTGTTCACAACCCCTAATTTTGCCGTGCTTGTCCTTTACTGAGTCACCCCTAAGGAGTGGCTTCAAGTGTGATTTGGGGCTTTACATACTTTGTTGTTGCTTTTAGTTGGAGTTTTGGGGCTTGTTTTGGGTTTTGTTGGTTCGCTTGTGCGGGTTTTTCTGAGATGACCTGCCTTATGAAAGTCTTACAGGGATAGATTAACTTTGTGATGCATATCATAGAATTAATTAGCTCTCCATTATTTTCAAGACACAACATGTCCAACACTGTGTTGCACTGTGGGTGGATGAAACTGTCAACTTTATTTTTATTCACAGGCAATTCCTGTACTCTATGACTTCCCACAGGTTTGTGAGTATACACCATTAATTACAGCATATTGGTGCTAAATTTACAGCATTAGATATTTCTGTTTTTCTTTGGGAAAAAGTGCTTTCTACTCACAAAGATTTTTACAGTTCAACATTTAACTGTGCTGTCCACATCAAATAGCTCCCAAATGCAACTTATTTCTTTGAACCGTTAAGGAGTTAAAACTTGAAGAACAAGCTTTGGTTTCTTCATTCTTCAACCAATCTGCAAATTAGTCACTGTAATGGAACTCATTACCTTTTTTTTAAAAAGTTAAGGGTTAGCAAGAGTATGAAAAAAGATCCAGAATTAATGAGTCAATGTTTAGATTTAGAATGGATTTAGCAATCACATAGGTGTCTTGTAGTGTTCATCCAGAGATTCGTAAGAGTGCTTTGAAAAAAATTATCCATCTTGAAAGCTCCAGGTGGTCTGCCAAAATGCCTCTCTCAAAGCAGCAGGCTGTCAGCAGGTGGGGATGCAGGGGAGAGCACTGGCAAGTGCTGCACTGCTCATGGTCTGGTGCCTCAGCTCCCAACACAGTCCCAGTACAGTGGCTGACTCTTTTCCAGGTTGCATGCACGTAAAGTCTGGATAATGACAGCTATGAAAAGTTATCACTTGTAGTAAGGGTCATATTCGGGACTGTTGTTTGCATCAATATCCAAGGCACACTTGATTCATGGCCAGGCATATTCTGCAACAGAGAACAATAATGATGAATAACTTTTCAGGTACTCTGCTCTCACTCTATTTCTCAAACTGACTGCATCTTCTCTCCCTTTTAGTTCTCTTGCATGATTCACAAGCTGGGATTCCAACTTCTACCACAAACTCCTAAGACAGAATTCCAACACCATGCTGCCCTTGGCTCTACTGCACCACCACAAGGGTCAGCATGGATCATTACTTCCCTGCTTTCCTACCACACACATGAAGGACCTATCACCACATTCCCTTTCATCACCAGAACGCAGCAGTGCTGTGGTGCTCTGAGCCAGCAGCTGAGGGGTAGCACAGAAAACACAGCAGTTCCCAACCTGGCTTCAGTGTAAGCTCACACAGGAGTTACAGGGCACCGCCCTTGCACCAGTCATGCTGTTTTGTTTGATGTTGTGTGCTGCAGAGGGATCCTCTGACTGGCTGTCATTTCCCCTGAGGCTCAGTATGGAAATTAAAGGGCTATGGGGACATGGATCATTACAAGGAGGAGGGAACTAATAAAGATGTTTGTCAAAATAAACATTTCTAACTTTAGAGTGATTTACTGACAAAATGATAACAAGAGCAGAACAAGTGAGAAGCTTTTAGGATTAAGCTTTATCTGCCTATTAGCTTTTGTTCTTTTACCCACAGTTAAAACTACAGGGCGTATCTGGGAACCTCATTACCTGTCAATAGGGTATCCTCCTTCACAAAGGTTGACCAAGGCATACAGCTGTCTCAGTGCATACTCATACTGAAATAAACAATCATTGTTAATCATTTCAGTGACAAAAAGCAGGTATTGTTTATCCAGACTAAATGATGGAAATAATTTAGAGATGCTATTAATATCCAAGGTGTTCAATTGATGATCTAGTACTGGGCTAAATTGATCTTTGTTCTGTGCATTTTGCTCTTTGACCTTCAGGCAAATTCAGCTGAGCTGCACACAGGCCTCATATGCAAGACCATCTAACCCATTACATTCTTATAATCCCACAAAACAAAACAAAACAAAACAAAAAATCCACTAAAGAAGCTATCTTGCCTGACATCAGGACTTTCTTATTCTTTATCTAAACAGTCTAACAACAGGACTTGATTGTCAACTGGGATCCCAGGAAGAGCAAACAGTAATAAAGCCCCTAAACTAAAAAGCGGTTCTCAAGAATTCAGCAAGACCATGGAAATAGCAGCGAGGCTACTGCAAGGAATTATGCATAATACTATATCATAATACAGAAATCTCAATGCACCAAGATTATGAATTCACAGTGGTGGTGCTTGTGTTTCTGTTTTGTCGGTAGAGATGTTTCAAGCAGAAATACAACATGACTTTTTTAACATTGGGATTTCTGGGGAGGGAACTAATGGAAGCAACAGCAGTAACTAGTAAAAATTACAGATTGTTTTCAGGGTTGTTTTTAGTAAACTTCTTGCGTACCTAAAGGTGTAGTAGAAATGGTTTCCTGCTTCCAAAAGCATTACTTACCCTTCCTCCAAAACTAATCTGTATGACTGCCCCAAGGTAGCTTTT
Organism: Melanocharis versteri; assembly: GCA_013397845.1. NCBI lineage: Eukaryota > Metazoa > Chordata > Aves > Passeriformes > Melanocharitidae > Melanocharis > Melanocharis versteri. The sequence goes on along the minus strand of VZTG01004390.1, from coordinate 30,336 downwards.
TCACAAAAGCTGACTTTTGCAGATGTGCTACGACTGTTCTAGTTTTTCTGGCCTGTTTCTCAGGTTATATCTAATGAGTGACTTACCACAGATAAGTGCCAGTTGAAGCAATGAGCTTTGAAGTGGTTCACCGCTGACTGGTAACAGTCATAATTGCTGATGGTCAATCTGTCTGACAGAATTTGCTTGGTCTGTTCTGTTGATCCTGTTACTATGGTAACTATCTTCCTCATGGATTCTTGGATAAATTCTTTCACCTGTACATAAAACAAAAGGAACTTAAAACATGATTTTTTAAAAATCTAATTTAGAGACTTTGAACGAAATTTCTCTTTCTTTAAACCTCCTTTAACTTTTGGGCTGTTTAGGGAACCAAATCTTGCCATTTATTTTTAGCATAGTCTCTTGGACTTGTCTCTTAACTCAAATGAAAACTGACAGAAAGTCAAGATTCCTGCAACTCAAAATCACTTACTGTCCTTCTGCTGTTTACCAGGGGAAGAAGAAAGCACCACCAACACCAATAGTGACTTCCATTCTGCAGGAGCTATTTGATTTGGGAGATTTCAGTTCTACTGAGACATGAGTTTCTCTAACACCAAATATTGTCTTCCCCACAAGAATCCCTATGGATGCAGATGAGCAATTTCCTGTCAAAAAAGTTGTGAGACTGACTTTTGCATTTGCTTACCTTTGCCTAGATAACCACTACTGAATGTGCTTTGTGGAACAGATCACTGAATTTTAAAGGAAGAATAAACCATCAGCTAGAGGTTACCAGTCTGGAGAGTAATTTTGTTGACTTTCAGGGATTTTCCTTCTGCCATTGCTTAGGATGGAAATTAATCTGGCCTGATGAGCAATTATTTTTTATTTTCTTACCTCCAGGTATGCTTTCATCTCTGCAGCAATCTTCTTAGCCTCAGAAATGTCATTGGTAGCCATCAGCTTTCGTTTCATGATTGCAAAGGGCACATCGGGACTGGGCGTCAGGTCATAGTGTTCCACAGGTGGCAGAGAAATGGGCATAGCTTTCTTCCCCGTGCCCTGAAACTGCATCACCTTCATGGAGGAGATGCTCTGAAGGGTAAAAAGTAAGCAGATGGAAACTGTCAATCACCCTCAATAGGTAGTTCTGTCTTTGTCTGCCATGCAAACCTAACTCTCTAAACTTGTTTTATTAGAAAAAATAAAGGCGATCACAGGGTTGGAGGTGTGTGTGTCTGAGTGTGTGCACGTGTTGGGTTTTTTAATACAAAGAGGTAAAGGCTGCCAAAAATCAGGGAACTTTTATTTCCAAAACTCACTGGGGAAAAAGGCTGCCATGTTATGTAATTTAACAAGTATTTCATCTGTTGCATAATGGGACTATTATAAATGTGGAACCACCTCTTAGCTCTTCCCATCTGAGGGACCACTGTACTTTTTAACATTTCACTAATATTCATAATATGCCTGGAAGTGGTAAATACCTTTCTTATACTTTACTGAAGTGTCAAATCACTGGCAGAGCTTGCAGGACAACTTGTACCCTGATTTCTTGGATTAAAGCATATGCAAGGCTGATTTCCCTTAGCAACAGGATCATCATCTCTTAAATGCTAAGAGGTCTTCTAAGAGAAATAGCTCATGACTAAAAATTACTAAATCAACCCTTCCAGTTTACAGCTGTTTTTTATTTAGATTTGTTTGGTTTAAGGCATGAAAGTATAGGGTACGAAAGGCTTGAAGATATATTTGAGCAGGAAGCCCTCTCAAATACATACTCTGTTTCCATACTGCATCACATGGCTGGTGTTGGTGCGTTTCTTCACCAGCTGGAACTGCTTGTGGAGTGTTTCTTTTCTTAGATCCTCCTGCATGAAAAAAGTTCCATGAGGTCAAAGGCAGTTAAACTCAGCTATTCTAAAAATGCAAGGGAAGCTGAAAAGGGTCTTAGCTGCCAGGGAGTAGAAGGAAGTACAGGGCAAGAGCTACACAGCCTTTGAAAGACATAAAAGTAAAAACCAAAGAGAAGATTTGACAGCATATTCTCATACTGCTTTTAGTAATCTCATCTCCCAGCAAATGGGCAAGAAGGGAGTGGACTAGCATACAAATCCCAAATTATTTTCATAAACACTATTCTCCATTATACTAACAAGTGGGTTAGTCACAGTTCAGTATTTAGGCACCCCTGAAGCAGACATACAACTTACTGAACTACCCAATTTGTTTAACACATTTGGAGATGTGGTCTCAGATTAGCAAATAAAGATTATGTGAATTTGGAACTAGAAGTAAGATATTTTCTATCTTATAAATAATAAAAGACAACAATATTTCTGAAAGTTGGTATTGGAAGTAAATTCAGTAGCCCAAACAAATAAAGATTATATATATGGCTCTGAGTAGTAGATAAATACTTGTACCAACTTAATTTGTTGATTTTGGTCTCACATAAAACCAAATATTTTCACAAATCCTGTAAAAGAGCTATGTTTAAAAAGCTTAGTGATCTTTTTCATACATGAAAATTAAGAAAATTCACTTAAGTAACTTACCATATCTGAATCTTCCATCCAATTCACACTGTACCAGTCCCCAAGATAAGTCTGCCTTTCATCATCATAGTAACATGCATAAGATGACTCTTTGGGATTAGCAGCTGTTGTTGCATAAACTGTAATACAAACAGTAAGGGGATTTTTATCTTCTTTTTTTTAAATCTCCCCTCCCCCCTCCATGCTTATCTCAATGCTTAGCTGCACATGATATATTTGTCTAAGCATTTTGCCTTTCAATCATTTACTTCTAAATAGCAGGAAGGAAAGAAGCCTGTTAATCATTCTGTTCAGTCATCCTCAGTGCTGTTCTAAGGGCTTCTTCTTTGCTGCTGAATGTGGTCTAGGGTGTTTAAAAAAAAGGCCTGAGGGAAAAATCTACTATTCAAGAACTGCCTGAGAGCACTGTGCACTAACAGCTATCTATACATTCATTTTCTTTACTACAATAATCAAAACTTTTCTCCAAACTTGAAGTGAATTCCCTAAAAATCATATTTTCTTCCAGATAGTGCCACCTTCTAAGTAATATACTTTGCTGGATAATGCTCTGCACTGAGAGAAAAGTAAAAATAAACCTACAACATCTGCCCTGAGCACAGTGTTCCAAGTAAGTCATCTCTAACACAACAGAAATACTGCAAACACATTTTTACAGGTATCAAGACAAAAGCTATTTTAGCTTTTTGCCAAAGTCAATACATAGCATAGTTGCATAACTGAAGGAAAATCCAAATTTCAAAGTGAAAGTGTTCCACGTTATTTTATAGAGCTATTGTGTTGTTTCTACTCAGAATGTACCTAAAGCTCAAAAGTAAAAAAAAATCTTGAACCTTGTCTGTGCAGTAAAATGCTCCTCTTAGCACCCTTCAAAATGCTTAGTAAGTAAGCAGTTTAACTTCTTAGCTCATCCGTGAAAGCTGCCAGAGACAGTTTTGTACTCTAATACATTAATTGTCAATTTTCTGCCTTTGTAAGTCTGTGGCAGAGCTGGTTGTAAAACCAGAGTCCTCAGACTGGAAATTTCTGATAGAACAAACTTTGAAAAATACTCAGCATTTGTCTTGAACAATCATCAACATGAAACTTTCTGTAAATAGTCATAAGAAGTCTTGGTGGGTGTCAGGCAGCATATCCAGGGCCAAACATCCAGGATGCCATGGACAGGCACATGGTTTGTCTTCTCTGCAATCACATCTTCAAAACCACAAGAGCAAGCACTTGCCTCTCTGCCACGGAACAGGTGTTTCAAAAGGTTGTGGTTCCTCACCCTAATCAAGGCTGAGCTTCCAGCTCTGCAGCAGAGAGCTTGGAAACCCTGAAAAATCTGAGTTCCACGTCCTGGGATACTGTGCAAATGTGCAGCAAAATTGCCTGGCAGTGGTGTCTCACAACTGCTTTGCTACTCAATGAAACTGAGAGCAGGAACTTCACACCTGCTGTTAGCAGGGCTGAGGCTGAGAAATGTCTGTATAACTTAACAGCTACCAGTCAAGGGCAACCTCCTGGTTCCTGAAAAGAAATACTTTTTCAGCTTCTCATTTCCAAGAAACTGAAAGCCTTTTCAGTCTTTTGTAAGACTCTATTAAAAGGAACTTCCTCTAAATGGGAAGTATTGCTTTCTTGTGCTCCCCTGCTAAAATTCTACGTAAATGTGCCTTGAACCTATTCTTGTCACAGTCAATATTTGTTTAGGCCTGTGACAAGTTGTGATATTTAAGTCTAGTACGTTAATTGATTGCTCACCATTGATATTATCAGCCAAATGATTCATCATAGACCCAGATTCACATGCTTCGATGTAGAACACCATCTATAAAATAAAAAAAAAAAAATCAGAGACCTTAAGAAATTCCATGAGAAAATGGAGAAAAGTTGTTTGGTGCTTTTTAGCTGTAGCTAGTTGGCCTTTACTGCTATTCCTGAAAAAAAAGCTATGTGTAATGCTACAAAACAAAAGGCAGTTTTTCATTTTCAGGAATCAAACTATGTGGAAAGGGGAAAGAATAATAATGAAAAGGTGTTATTAATCTCTAGAGAATCCACAGGCATCTACTGGCTATTGTACAAAGCACAGATCAAATACATAGTCACTCTATAGGCACAGCAATATGTCAGTATTGAATGTAGTATCTCTGGAACTGATGCCAGCTGTGTGTTCCTAAACACACCCAGCCATAGCAGACATTGCCACAAAGAACTGCTTAAAAAAAGCACTAGTAAAATGTTCAAAATATTAATTTTTCCACTTAACAGTACAAGTGATGAAATAAATGCACAGAATTTTCTGACAAGAAGTGCAGTCTTTTAAACTATATAAGTAACTGTAAGAAAAACATGAGGTATGTACAAACTTCCTGTAGTAACAGCACAGTCTGAAGGGAACAAAGCACAGGAAGAAAGAGTCAGGTACAGATTATGAGGGTGCAGCAGTTATGAATGTTGTTTTTCTAGTCAGAATATGTAGCATTAGCATAACAGTTACACTACATCTCAACATTGACTGCAAAAACACAGTAAACTATTTATGGAAAGAGAAAATTTGGAGCAAGATCAATCCTTGTAACTGCAAAATCCCAGTGCAAATTTTACTGCATATAACAGATTCCTCCTACTTTGAACCAACCCTCAAAATAAAAACATCTCTCTTCCATGCCAGCTGCTCTTTTAATTTCAGAATTTCTGGTATGCTTGTTTACCTTCTGGTATTTCTTGTGATGATACATGTACGAAATAGTCTTATTCAAATCCTTCACATGAAGCTGTAAAATAAGAAGGCTCATTTTAAAACCACTTATGTTCAACAGACACACAATTCACTTCAGAATAAATACTAACTGTTGTGAATATGTACACTATTTTCCCAATAAATTTATCCAGTCCTTTGCCCTTCTGAAGTATAACATTCTAGCATTTACTACTCTGGAAAAGCCGAGTAATGGTCCCAGAGGATATGTATGGTGCACCAGAAAGCCAAGTCACACCTGTGTGAAACAGTACCCCTGGACCACCAGAGTCCAATGAAATATGAAATGACATAACTTAAGTTTTGACTGAATATTACAGATTCTAACTGGAAAACATCCAAAATTCAGTGATGAGAAGGATATTGCTCTTTTTCAGCCTCTCCCCTCAATATAGAAGTGCACTAAATATTATCATGTTTTACATTTATTAGTTATTATTTTAGTATATCACTAAAATGATGGGGTTTATGTTATTCTCAAAATGCTTACATCATCATCAGGAAAAGCCAGAAGTCCTGGAGCTCCATGGTCAGTGAAATAAACAAACACATGATCCTTGGGACCACTGTAATGAAAAAATTGCAAACAAAGTCTTTTTTAACTACTCCAACCTAATCTTCATTACAACAACAATCATCTGGTTCTCGGTGCCAAGACATGGCAATATCTGAAAATAATAGAGCTGAAGCACGTCCTCCTCTTGGTAATATTTTTTTCTCCCAAGCATATTATTTTGGATCCTTATTAAAGGAGATGAGTGCTCACAAAAGGAATGAAAACAGAGATATAGGCTAGTCCCTCAAGCATGGAGAATATGGCAATCACCCTTCACGTTCCAAACTGTAAACTGATTGTGAGACAGGGACAGTTATGTAAGGTTTGGTGGAAACACAATTGGCTTTTAACGGCTATCTGAAGAATTTGTTATACTGTGGGCATTTGTGGAAGTCTGGTAAAAAAGGAATGCTTTTATACCTAAGTTATACCGAGGCACCAGTAACACAGGGATAAATCATAAAAGGTATGTGTAAGGACTACCTTGTTGTGACCTGTATGGCCATAATCAGCCATACAGATCACCAAGCAGTGCCCACAGCTCCATGAGGAACTGATGCATGTACACACACACACCCCTAAGGCCAGACTGGCATTTGCACCCCTGGCTCTGCAGTCAGTTGAGCACTGAGTGCTCACGGGCTTTGACACCCTCACACCTGTGTAGTACAGTTTGCTGTACAGTCTGACTCCACTCTATATCAAACAGATCATGTTTGGGTGATAGAAAGGTCTTGCCCTAACAGCCAGATGTGCAAAGGAATTTTCCTTTTAAACTGTATTCAGGACAACTAAATATAAAACATGTAGAAAGATCAGAAGGAGTGTCCAGGCGCTCCTCTGTTCCGGAGTCCAGAAATCTTTACTTGCTTTTGCTCTTTCCTCACAGCAAACAGGTACAACTGCAGCAGCTCAAGGGAACATTGTCAGCCTTTTGTTTGGCCAGTAACCTTCTGATTAGGGGGACCACCTGGAAGCCCATTTGGAAGCCTCCTGGGGAAAGGATAACTGAGTTCTTGTCCCACCCAATAGCAAAAGTCAGGCCACTTGAAAATTCAAACAGAGCCTAATAAAGAAGGGTTGGGTGTTACTTTTCGGGTTCCTGCTCTTGATCCTAAGTGCAAAAAATTTGACCAAGGTGGAATGTAAATAGTTAGGAGTTTTATTTGTGGGTTCAAGTTGTCTTCCTGAGTACATTAAGAGACTTTGGCCCTCCGTATAGCTACTCCCTTATTTGAATTGGAACATCAAGCTTTCACAGGTGAGGTGTGTTCAGAAGTACATTTTTTTAAAACAAAAACTGCTTTATAGTCACGTCTTGACTTATTCCAGATACTGTAAGAGCACAATCTGGTAATGTGCAGTAATTTATTAACTTTTTGTGTATATATTTTGCAAATATCATTTTCAACCTCAGCTTTTAAGGATTAAGTTTAAACAATTCAGAGCAATAACTTATTTGACTATTGTCCTGCTCCTTTTTTATTGTTCTCTTCAGTGCCAGGGTAGGATTCTTCTGTTCTGTTTCATTGCTATGCCTCTAAAATCAACTATCAGATGAAGACAGACTTCACAATTTTTCTTTAACAAGGTTAGTCCTTCCAAATGGTCGAACTTAAATTCTTAAAAGGTTTTACAGTCATTCCTGCACATAGAAAAATATAATACGATATAGCTCTTTACCAACAGTCCATCTAGTACATCTTAGTAAGTAGGCATCATACTTTCACATCTCAGACTCTGTAGAAGCAAGATGAATAACTGACACCAGGTATCCTTCCTAGAAGACTTCTTATTATGCCCTCAAATATATTAACTACATTCTTGAATCATCTAAATTATATAAGCCTTTATAACCTACCATTAATTATAAATCTTACATTCCATTTAGCCAATCTATAATTTATTATTCTTCACATATTAGAATATTGCCAAACTTAGAACCATTTGTGTAACTTTAGTTTACAAATTATTTAAGCATAAAATATCACTTACAAGTTTAATCGCTCATATTACTTTTTCAATCACAAAGATTGTTTTGCATTAATTATAAACCATAATTCCATTTCATTAGGAATGGAATTATGGTTTACATTCAGCCTCAATAACTGTACATGTGCTACAAAGACCAAGGCTGGAATTAGACATGCAATTCTTCCAGCTGATGAGCTGGTTAAGCTCTCTGTCCCTCTGCCACTCACTGCTAAGTCTCACCTCAGTCTGACCTAAGTCTTCAGCTGATTAATAAAACTGTTCATGTACATTAAAACAAGCCTTAGAAAACCCTTTCCAGAGGTCTCCAAAGCTTAGCAACACTCTGAACAGCTATTCTTGCAAAAGATAATAGTCTAAATAACAAATACCTTAATACAGTTGATACTATCCTCTAGAACTTTTATACCTTAATCTATACTGGACTCCATATCAGTCAAATATCAGCAGTTGCCTTCTTGTGATGCATAGTTTAAGAAACTAGAACCACTGCACTTGTAATGTGAAGGACCTGGAATTGCCATCAGTAATTTTGCTGGATTCTCAAGTTGCTCTAATTTACTCTTGATTTACCCCTGATTTTGAAAACAGTGTCAATTTACAACTACACATGCAATTATATTCTAAATTAAACTTCTCTTACCTTTTCAATACTTTTCCTGATCCCACCCCCTTCACTGCTTCCTCATCTCCTCTGAGAACCGCAAGAAAATTCTTAGGAGTAACATCCTAAGGATTTGAGAAGATTAAAGTTAGATCTGATCATAAAAACAACAACAAAAATCTTCATTTAGAAACATGGCTTCTGAAAGTCAGAATCCACGCATGGATGGCAAATTTAGCTAGCCATCCTTTTCAATCTATCTTTATCTAATGACTCCCTTGGCTGCTGAATCATGAAATCACTGAGTGACCGGATTACTGTACTGATTTAATTAAACAATTAGTTTTACATAGCTGGTTTTCAGATTGAGTTACAACATTTACAAATCCAAGACCTTTCTTCCTTTTATTTCATGTGTCAGCATGGAAACAGTGTAAAGGTTCACTTTCGTGACCAACACTTCACTTCAAAGAATCTATTTCTATATTCATCTTATGAACATCAAACTTCATGCCAAACTATGAAAGGTGAGTAAACTTAACACTTCATACCATGTGCATTTTGGAGTGTAAACTACAGGCTGAAAGAATTTATTCAGACATTGGATAATGCTGAACCTTCCCCAGGGAAAGGGGTTTTGCTCCTACCTCCTTTGTATAGTCCTTGGGCACTCCAGCATACACATCTGAGCCATTAGGTCTATTGATGACGATGCCTTTTGTTGGATTTCTGAAAGGTAAATGGAACATAAACAGGAATAATTAGCCACATGCCATACAATGACCGTAGAACAACTAGGAGCCAGCTTGCCTGAGAGTATGGGAACTTGCACCTTATGTCATTAAGTGATCTCAGAATATAAAGGGCTTTGCACTTCAGTCAGTTACATATGCTTGTCTCAGGTGTCCTTACCCTCAGAGTACATTCAAGTATTCTACCTCAGATCACGCCAATTCATCTGAAGATGTAGTTGGATGGTCCCTATCATCTCTCTCCTTGCAGTCTTGCCTTTATTCCCCCTAACACTTTGCTCCCAGTGCTGCTGTGCCTGTAATGTCTGCTCATTTTGGGGGAAGTTGTTTCAGAACTAGAGGCTGTATAAATAAACTGTTTCATACAGAAAGCAATGATATGCTCTAGGCAGTCACCCAGAATGGGACCTGTACCCATCTTCATTGAATATACACACTGGGAATTAATCTGATAATATCCTTTCAAAAAATCCCTGCAAGTCATACACAGAGCTCCCCTGTGTTCACGAGTTTAGGTTATTTATCTGCTGCACGCTGTTATGCCTGGGAGTTAAGATCCCTTACTCTCATAACAAAGCTCTGCAGTCCTCAGTGCCACAGCTGATGCTGAGCTGTGGACTAAGGCTTAGAAAGCTCACAAGAACAGTTCAAAGGAGAATTATTATGCTGATGGATGAAACGTCTCTATGCATATCACAGGTGGTTTTAAAGGCTTTTCTTTCACAACTACTACAAACTCAAAACACACAGGTGACTATGGCATGTTTGTAGTAATCATATAGTTTGTGACCAATGTACACTCATCACTTACTCCTCATTATCAGCAATGTCATCATACATCATGACAATGATCTGCTCATCTGGAATTCCATTTCGGTGTACAATCTGGTACGCATGGCACACATCTGCCTGAAATTAAGCAGATTTTCATTACTAGCTTTAACAGAAATTTTACCTTTGAGACCAGAAAAAAAATAGCTTTTCAGACCTAAGAGCAGGCTATTGTCCAGAAGAAACTGCACTCCAGTATAAGAGACCAAGGGTTGCTAGAGAGCTGAAATGCACAGGTTAAACCAGAGCTCATTGTCTTTCTTTAATTAGGAGCAGTTGCATTAATAATAGAGACTATGATTAATATCTCTCCCTCGTTACCTATTTTGATTTCTTATTTAAACAGAAACGAGAAGTTACTTCAGACTTGGTACAGATAACAAATTTAACATGAAGTTCTCAGCAATATTCTGCATTGTGTGAGAAAATCAAAATAAAAAACTTCTGCAATGACAGATAAATCCAAAGTGTGCCAAGCAGAAGAAAAGAGTTGGATTTCCACCAACTTCACTTAGTTCTGCACCAAGCCTGCACGACTCAGCATTGAAGACTGTCCTTGACTTAAACAAGTATTGTTTACCAATCTCATCTCTGCAAAAATTTTATTAAATCTTGCTTTACAATGAGATGAGAATTTGGGTTAAGGAATATTTTCTTTTTAATTATGTATTTTTTACTCTGCAGAGCAACGACTTCAAGGCACAACAGATTTCACTGGAAAACAGAATTGCAGAATTTCTATTCAGCCTCTTTTCCTGATTTGTACAGGATATGAATAAGCACATTTTCTTCACAGAACCATCTTCCTGAGATGAAGGAATAACAATACCCATTAAAGTGATATTACAGTAAATGCAAACCTCTATCAGAATGCTAACTTCTTAGTAACCCCAGCCCAAATGATTCTATTCATTAAAACTTACAGTCCCTGAATGCCCTAAGGTGACATTAATAATCATTCTTAAACTTGAGAACTACAACCCACACATGCTAGAAAAAGCCGTGCAGGTTTAATTGAAGAGATCTCACCTAACAAATACACAGTCCAAATGAAGGGAAGAAGAAAGCTTTAAAGCTTACTCGTGTTGAACTAATCTAATTTGCTAATTTGGAAACCAAACTGAAGTGGTTTAAGTAGACCAATGGCTGTTCAGATTACTTCAGAGTACTAGTGATTTTGATTAGCTTAACCAAAAGGACACTGTAAAATACTGTAACTTTATAATCCTTGGTCTTCTAAGTACAGATGAAACTGAAAAGAGAAGATAGTTGTACAAGATTCTGAGAAGGGTGAGGCACATTCAATGCTAATGAGCTCTCCCACAGTAAAATCTCTTCATGTGACTAACCCTGAATGTTAAACTGCTCTTACTAAAGCAGTTCCATTTCCTACATCACAGGTCAGCCTATGTTCTCTTCCACCTATCCCAGACAATCTCCCAGTTAGTTTTCCATTTCCTTATATGTCATTATACCAGCTGCTGCCTCAACAAATCAGAACACTGAGGTTAAACAGAGTTAGGAAGGTATTGCATATAATATAAAACAGAAGAGCACAGGTTTGACCAAGCATGTATTTGATTTTCACAAGCAGAAGTAGAAGAAAACACTAATCAGGGCTTCTCTACACTGATTGAGGAGTAGATCATAGATCACTTCTCACTCTCATGATACCACACACCTCTGTGATGCTGACAGAAATCTTTATAGGGTGGCAACACATGGAAATGCTTGGGCATACAGTGATACAGTATCACCAAATTCAATCAGCAAGTGTCTGTGCTCCCACAGACACGTGGCTGGCCACTAGGGACTTTAGAGGTGTCTTTAACTGATGCCAGGCACCCAAAATTAGTTAAACTTTGTAAATGCATATTACCAGCTTTTTTTGTTTCCTCTCCTTCCTTCTGGTTCATTCGCTGTTTGCTCAGTATGTCCTGCCTTAGTAAATAGTAGACAATAGTAAAATCCCTACTGTAAAGAGAGACAGATCAATGTAGTCGATTCCCTTCAATCTTAACTTATGCCTGCCTTGGGGTCATCCCAGCCTTTTAAGACTTTTGCTAAGGGAACTGTACCTGCTGGTAGCATAATGGTATCACCAACAAAGGCTAGAGCAGCAAAAACATGTTTTCCTGCTAAAACTCCATTGACTAAAGTAGCGCAGTTCTGAGTAAACAGTTGGGGTTTATTGCATAGAGTTAGCTGACCTAATTTTTCACCTCTGATATTGCTCCTGCTTGGTCCCTGTGTACATATTAAAAAACCATAAATCTCTATAAAACCAGAGTAAAAAAGTCTGCAGCTAAAGTAGGGAGGCGTATGTGAATCTAGAGTATTTCCTGTTGATGTGTAACTGCCTCTCAAATACTGCTATTTGAGCCTGTTTCTCTCAGAAATATTTCTGGCATATCTGTACCTGTAAATCACTCTAAAAAAGACAGCTGTTCACTTGTTCCAGATCTCTTATTGGTATTATTCTTGCTGGCTTAATATGTGAAATGAATGCTATGAACATTTACTGGATAAATTGTCACTAGATCATGTTTTTGTGACTGTGATTTGGGGTAGGGCAGCAGCTGCTGCACACAGCACAGGAAAAGGTGCAGCTGTACAGCTCCTGCTGCACAACTGGCCTTATGGGCAGCTCCAAAACGGACACTGTTAAGGGCATGGTTTAGATCTTTCACCCCTGGTTACTCTAAATCTTTTGCTATATCAGCAAATTTCTGTGGAAGAGCTGCTTAAATAATTAACTCCTAGATTTTTGAAAGCATGGGCATCAGAGCATGAATTACCCTGTTCTTCTGGGATGGGCATTTTGTTTCCCAAAATGTACCTTTGGGGGAAATTTTTAAAAAAAACCAAAACAAGAACAAAAACAACAACAACAAAACAAACCCGCACCCCTGTTTTCCTCCGCCATACAGATATTCACACATTTGAATGACACAGCTTTTTTAAGTAGACTACTTGGGGGGATTTTTGGAAAAATCAAGTTGTTTATGACACAAGCTTGCATAAATAGTTCCTAAAGGGAAAAGCCTGGACTTGTGTGAAATTGGTTACTTCTTGTCTTATGACTGCTGGGTTCATGGCCGAAAGGCATGTGTAAGGAACTGCCAGCTTCACCATGAAGTGGCACGATTCCCACTACAGCTGTGCTGAAACGTCACAGCCTAAACAAGAATGAACTCTAATGTATAAACAAGGCAGAAGAATATGTCTGAAATGCCAGCCATGTCTTACTCCTTTGCTTAAACACACATCAGTGAATCTGCCCAAAAGCTATAACTCTATCAAGAACTTAGGAAAGGTTTCCCATAAGTTCAGTTTAAATTTTGTAAGCACAGTGAGGAAATACCAGTTGAAGCCATGCGGCCAAGGCATCCTCAGTGTCTGTTACCTACAAGACAGGAGAATTTAAGACTGTCCTGGAATAAGATACTCCTCTGGCTGATAGTGTCTAGAACCCTGAATAAATACAATCTCTGACCCACAAAGCTCAGTAAGTATCAGAAAGTATATGAAGTATATAAAAACAACTGAAAACAGATCCATGTGTACAAATTCCTATTTTTTAAATTTTAATTTTGTCAGACTTTTTCAGTCTGGCATTTTTCTTGAGGATGCATTCCATCTTTAGTAAGACTCTCGTTTCACATCAGGCTTTTCCACAGACTGTGGTTTTGAGTATCCAGGTCTCTTCTTCTGATCTGATATGAAGCCAGCTTTAGATTTGAATTAGCTGGTATGTTCATCTCACAGAAGAGCCAGACTATTTCTTCTAATGAGAACTAGTTTGTTGAGTCATTCTCTAAATCTGTCAAAAGCATTTAGTACTGTGTTTGCTCACGTATGCCACTAAGCTTTCCAGAGGTATTTTATCCAGCTCTTTGCTCAGCAGAGACCTGAGCCACTTTCCCAAGGAACAGGGGGAGTACTCTTGAACAGCAGTCAATCTGGTAACAGAAAAGCTGCTATAGAGAAGTCAGAGTAATTGCTGAGGAACAGAGAGGAGCACACTGATAGCCCTTCCACAGCCCAAGCAACTCTAATGAAAACCACTAAAATAAGGATAAAAACACCAAAGAACTGAGAAGCCACAAGCATAAAGCAATATACAAGCTAGCCTTGCAATGACAGTAAGCCTATCACATGGAGCTCTATACTACACAAAACACTTGAAATTTATTTTAGGAACTTGATGAGATAAATGTGTAAGACAAGTTTAGATCATCCTGATTAGGAAGAAGTCCCAGTTCAGCCATAGGAGAGGAAGCAACTGCCTGCAAGGTGTGAATCTTGCTCATATTAAGGGCAAATGGTGGGTTTTTTCTTTATCTTTTCTATCCTTGGTTTGTACTGATAGTGGATCCTGACCACTGACAACTAAATAACCAGTCTTAGGCAGAGTTTCAGATTCCTTGAGGTTACAGGTGCAAACTCAGTGTTTCCTGAGTCTGCAAAGTCTTTACAAACTTACTGTTCCTGTGGTCTGTACAGCATTTCATGTATGAAATGAGACATTTTCGAATATGTAATCTATTTCTTCTGCTTTTGTGGTTGCTCAGTCAGATGAACCCATTACCACCAGAAAATTACTGTGGCAGACAATACAGTATGTTTTGACTGTGTTGAAGCAGGCAGCATGCAAAACAACTGGAGCTCACAAAGTAAAAATGTAATACAAACATGCAACATCATGTATTAACTGTACCCTGGACAGCTGAACTGAGCAACTGAAACCCAGAGATGTGTCTGCTGAGTTCTCAAATTACAAAGGGACATTATGAGTGCTTAGTTGCATGTAGGGAATAGCAACGAGTCCGGTAATAAAAAAGAAGCCACACTGAATAACTACTTACTGGAACACATCCACAAATCCATTTGTGGACTAGCTAGGTCAGAGAAGTTCTGGGGAAGGAAGGTGATGGCAGGAGTGAAGTGAATTAGAGTACAATGTATTTTCCTCTGCAGTTTCTCCCTTGGAAAGCAAAAAATTACACCAATGTGCAATCCTGGAGCTCTGCTTTGATTTCTTACAGTACAGGTATGATTCTACTGAACAATACCACATGTTTCTCTGTGTGTTCACTGTGTGTTCTGAAGCACAGAAGTGAAAGACCAAGTCCTATTCCTGGTTCCACTGTAAGTGACTTTGGCAAATAATTTAATTACTTAAAATGTTTTTGCTTCCACCTCTGGAAGGTAGGGAACACTAACACACAAAGACATGGTGATCAGTCTGCATAATGTTTTCAAAAATCTGTTAGAACTCCTCAGATTTCTGTAGCATCTTTCCTCTTCTGTATAACTCTACAAAAAGTCTACAATTCTGCTTGTTTTGCTGGGAACAAATTTCTCCAATTTTTTGATACGCAAGGCACCCTTGTCTGGGTGACACACACAAGCGGATTTCCCATGACTAACTGCTGGGTCTGTGTCACCATATGCCTCTCTCCTACCACACATGCTCATTCCCACCAAGCCCTTAAGATTGGCCACAAAAGGCCACTAGGCAGAACAGCACAAGCTGCTGATGTGCTGCACCTTGGGGGGAATTGATTTTTTTCATAACAAGTTAAGATGCACAGTATCTTGTTCAGGACAGGCAAGTAAAAACCCAGCCTCATTCTGAAGGCTCCTTCATACAGACTCTTCTATGATGCTGCTTTTGTAAGTTTAATATGATTATTATTGGTGTTCTAATTTTCTTATTTCCAAATGTTAATACCTGAAGCAAGTGGTAGTTTAAAATACAGAGATTTCTAGTATTTAAATTCAGAACAATCCAACATGGCAGATATTTCGCATTGTTAGTTGACATTATCTTCAAAATTAAGGTATTTAAAGAAATCCTGTTCTCGTTTTTCTAACATTGGAAAGGAATTACTTAATAACTGTCTGCAAAGCATGATCATAGTCAAAAGGTAATAGGCTTCTCTGAAACTGGCATGTTCCAAAGACTCACTCACTGCTGGACACAAATATGTAAGAGTGGATCTTGTGTTCTTCATAACCCTATTACACCTGGCAGATACACCTGCCATTGAAGGCTCACTGACAGAGATATTAAAAACTGTGCCCAGGCAACTGAGAAAGGGAATTCTCATGAGCCACACCTTCAAAATTGTAGTTTTTTTTAAAGTATGAATGTTGTGGTATTAACTCCTCCCAGAATGGAAGGCAGCCAGCTAGACTGGTTATACAGCAATAGCAACAAAAAGAGCACAACGCAGTAATTAAATTCAGACACCCCAAGACAGGCAGTAATCAAGTACAGCAGTAGTATTTTCATCATTGTTTTCCAATTTCAACTCTAAAACTCTTCTTTAAGATTTAATTTGAAATAGGAATAGTTTATATTAAGGCTCTAATATTCCAACTATGATTATCAGGTGATATCTACAGTGTAAGGAGCTGGCAAAATCCCTAAAACCTGTTTGTCAAAGTGTTGAGCCAGCACTTGCCAGTAATAGGTTGTTCTTCAGATGCAACGATTGTCAGTCTGATTCATTTATTTTTAAGCTCATCACTGTGCTGGAAGTTACAAACTGATTGTGAGTTGAGAAGGAGGAGAAACATACGCAAAACCCAGGGTGCCCAACACACAGAAGGCTTGTTTGTTCCTCAATCAACCAAGACAATGAAGCCTCCTATATTTTACAGGCAGTTACATTAAAAATAATAAATACTTTAAAAGTTCCAGCATTCAGCAAATCAGCCAGTACACTTCATATAATTCAGTTTTTAAAATGCTGATTTTGTACACTAGTATTTAACCAACAATACCATAATAAATTATTTTTCTAACACTTAGAAATGTATAAATGTATAAATCAGAATTAAATTGACCCTGCTTTCCAGGAAAGTCAAGTTGCAAGTTTAGACCAAAGACAGCATTTGAGCGTAGATCAATCTGTTTAAGGGATTGTCCAGCAATTCCCGAAGAGGAAAATGGTGCAGAAGTTTCCTGACTGCTGATTATAAATCTTGAACTTAATCAGAGTTAAGTCACTTGGATTTAATCCTGTCCACAGCAACATCCACACTCAGTCCATAATTTCACAACACACTGGCTTTCCCAGCAGTGTTATATTCAGGAGTTCCAGTTCCCTTTCCTCCTGTATTTGCCACTCACTTTGTTCCCTGTATCCTCGTGCAACGTATCTTTGTTGTGCCAACATAATTCTGAGGCCATGCCGTCGAAAACTGTCAGCAAACTGGTTCAGGTTAAAAAGAAACCCCTTCCACATGTCCTCCACTACTCAAAACATACTGTAATTGCAGCCTTCACAGATTTTTTAACTAGAGAAACAGGAAGCTTTTCACAGCATAATGAAAAGAGTAAAAAAAATGGGAAGAAACATGCATGTGTCTCAAAATGAGGTTTAACTCTAGATACCATTTGTACAGCTGCAAGTTGGGGTTAGATCCTCCAGCCTAGACAGTAACTGAGTATTTACCCTAAAAGGCACAGGTCTCCCTGGATGCAGAAGTGTGATTAGAGGAAGAACACTTCTCCTCCTGTAATGACAGCTTTTTCAAGAGGTGATAGGCTGGAAAAAGTTGCATGCTAAAAAAAAAAAAATCACATAGTAAAAGGAGCAGTGGAAGGGAATTCTTGGGGTGGCAACAACAACAACTAAGAGCAGGTTCTGGGTGAATCTTGCTGCTGTTTGCTTTGAAAACTTCACACACACCTGGGAGTCTAGAAGTAGAAGCACTTGCTCAAATGACAGAAGGTCTAAACTAGTCTAAATGATAAGCATCTATCACCTTCCTGCAAGTCTGGGAGCTGGCATTTTCTGGAGCATGGACAGCATCAGCATGTGGAACCAGTGGTCCTTACCTGGTGGCGATAGTTGTACCAGCCATTCGAACCTGCAACAATCACCACCCAGTGCTTGCCTCCATCTTCAGGTTCTTCCATGGGGAATGTGCTGATGCCCAGAGCGCAGCCCAGCAGCACAAGTGCTTTTAATATCATCTCTCTTCTTTATTTACTCCACAAATGGGAGAAGATTTTCCTAATGAAGAATTTTGAGAGAAGTAAATGAGAGGACATTAGTCAATAAACAAATGCAAAACAAACATCAGTAGAACCACAACTAGAAGCTTTTCTTGCTTGTGGGGTTTTTGTTTGTTTTACAGACCATTTAACCCACAGTACAATTTCTGGTAATATCTTCCTTTAGCACCAAGCTGCTACTAGTCACAATAGTTTTTTGTCAGCTTTCAAATCTGACTGAAAGCAATTCTGAATAGGACAACCAAGTTGTTCAGCTCCCTCTGGTTGTTTTGTTCTATAATAGCTGGCAATGAATAAGTCTCAAATACAAAGCAAGCCTCACTATGAGTTATTTCACAGATAAAACTTTTTCAGATTAAAACTATTCTCTTGATCTCTGCTTATGCGATTCCCTGGTTTCCACTTGCTGGCAATTAGCTCATAATTACTGAGTCAAATCCCGGGTGATATGGGATACTGACACATGGAGAAATGCTGGGGAGTTGGAAGGTCAGAGTGCCACAAAAGCTCTCTGTGCCCACAATACCAAAGAGAGTGGAAAGAGGCCATGCCACTGCTCTGCACAAGATACAGCCCTAACTGCTGGGGCTGGGGGGAAGTGCAGGCTGAGAGAGCCTCATGCTCTTTGTGTGAACAGTTACGCTAGCGGAGAGCAAATGTGAACCAGTACCACATGAAAGAGCAGAATTTTCACCTCTTTTGCTTAATGGTTTAGTGTTTGCACAGGGTGCACAGTGAGAAAATTGCATCTGAGCCTGTGAAAGTCAAATTTAGAAAAGCAGAGCACAGGGGAGGTTTGAGCCCACGCAGAAATGGCTCCTTCTACTTTCTTGAGAGGACTAGAAGTAGGGTCCTTGCTAGTGAATGTCCTGAGCATCTTGATTGTCTGATAAAGCATTTGCTCTACAAGCAAACTATCTGGCCACATCTAATCACAGGTTTAAGGTCTGCTTTTTGAATTTGGGTTGGGGGGGCAGGCAGATTCCATTTATTAGTCACAGTCTCAGGTCTGCTGCATCCGTTGTGAAACTCTTACAGCAAACTCCCCTGAAGAACTGCATGCTCCTGGCACATGCATAAAGATTGCACATTTCCTCATGCACTGAGAGATGGGATTTTACACCTGCCTACTCACAAAAAGGAGATCCTGGAAGTTAATCATTGCTGCTAGGTATGGAAGAGGTGTTGTAGTAAGAGGCAGAGTAGTCTACTTTAACAAGGCTTTCTCTGGAATAGAAGCTGGAAACACCCAAGCCATTCAACATGGTCACAAGGCAAAATGTCAAAACTACCACTAAACCAAGTAAATGGTATCTAAGTCAGCCTCAGTACCCCAGACAAAACCATCCATCTGCAGCCACTCAAATGAGGCTGAAATAGAGAAGCAGCTAGCTCCTCTCCAAAGCAGCTGTGTTCAGTGAAGACTACTAACCTCACACACAGCATGGGTTCACTGGTAACTAAGATTTAGTCTTGCAGGCAGTAGTATGAAAATTATATATATGTATATATTATGCTACATATATATATATATACACACAAGTTGGATTTTTTATCCTTTTTAGAGGAGCTAGCACAAAGTAAAGGAAGTCATGTTATCATATGTGCTTCTATAGGAAGAACTGTTACCACACATAAAAACTCCAGAAGAGACAAGGCAGAACCAAACAACCTGTTACGAAACTGCTTCTTCCAAAAACTTATCTTTCAGGAAGAAGCCACTCCTGTCACTGCCTGTAACACTTGGAGCAAGAATAACACACTGTCATTTAACACTTTAGGGTTTGTTGAATTATTAGCTTCTTCAGCACTCAAGCAGATATGAAGGAATAAGCAGATTTTTTATTAGATGATTATACTCTCCCATGTTGAGCTGGAATTGTAAAGTTTTGTTGTTGTTGCCAAAGAATGTGGCTTTGTATGGCAACTCTGCCTGATCTATCTTGCCACTTCTTTAGACAGTAAGACAAATAACATACTGTGCTGAAGATGCACTGCGTGTACAACATCCACAAAACCTGCCTATTCTGTTGCCTACAGCCTGGCCAAGATTCAGACCAAGCTGTTTAGAACTTCTGTAAAGTGCCACAATATGCCACAGGCCAATGACCCTATTCATTTCCAATATTCGATTTCAGGTATATATATCTACCTCCTGAAATATTAGGCAAGAAAAGAAAATCAGTATTGTTTAGACAATCTGCTTAAAAATCCTGTCTGAGTTTGACTTACTGGAATATTGAGCCATATTTCCTGCAAACAGATCCCTCAGAGCTCAGTGTCTGTCCCATAACATTTCTCCAAATATAACATGAATTATATTTACATGAAAAGAAGAAAAAAAAAGAAGATAAAATGAATGGTTTAAATAATTGCTGGAGATCCTTTCATACGATGCTTAGCTCTTCGAGATACCATTCAATTAGAATGCAGGGCATATAAATAGAAACTGTGTTGGTGCCAGCTGTTCACTGGGCCATAAAACATGACGGCTAATTTCAAGGTAGGTCCTGGCACACAGACATCCATCACATGGAAACCGTCACTGCCACTATCAGTTACTGATATACCAGGAAACAGTTTGATGGGATTGTCTTTCCTGGTGAGTTCATGCTCCTGACGACACTAACAAGGATCTACAGCTCTCAGGACCCCAGCCAGTACCTCTGAGCAGGCCCGTGCTGGGCCACACACACGCACCACAGATGTGCCACACGCCAGCACTGCACCCTGCCTGCGAACAGCCCCACAACAGGAAAACCCTGGGCCACATCAGGAACAGAGACTTAAGCTACCAGCCCCTCAGGCAGTCCCTCCATGAGGGATACAAGAGTCTTCCAGGTAGTACAAGGGTATCTAGGTTCTCACATTTCTCACCTCTGCTGAGACAAAAGTTGTGACTGATGCAGAACACCCAGGAAAAAAAATAAACACCAAGAAACATTGCACTGTACTAGTAAATCATACATATTTTGTCATGGATTATTTAGAATAGAAAAGAACTTCCTCTTTGGCACGAATTAATGACATATAATCTCTCTTATCTGTCTTTTCCTCTACTATAACTAAATCAAATTAACACCAGAAAGAAGGGAGGAAATAAAAAAACCCCAGACATACCACAATGGACTAATAAACCATAACTAATAAATGCTCAGTTCCCCAAAGTTCTCCAAGCAGCGCTTAAAATAGGTCTAAACACATGTGCAGTGGGGTGTTCATCATTTGTCTCTAACTACTACTTAAAAAAAAACCAAACCAAACCCAACAAAGTACAAACAAACAATGATCAAACAAACAAACACACTCACACACACACATATTTCTACTTGTTTTAAAGAAAGCCTCTGAGTGCAAGTGGACAATTTAAAAGGCTGTGTTCAGGGTTGTGTTATGTGAGTTCTTGACCTACAGTTGAGAAGAGAAAGTTCCCCATCACATGCTTTGCCTTCAAGTCATACTAAGAGAAAGCAGCTCAGCTGACCAGCTTACCACAGGTACCAAAAAAGCGGATCTGAAGATCCGTCACATGCGATCAGTCCTAAATCACATGCAGATGAAGACTATGTGGGAAAACTAAGAATTCGCTTCAAGATAATCTTAGAGTTTTGGTTGATCCACAAAATATGATAAGATTTAAACAGCTCTGCCTAGTCTTTCTGACAGAAGAGTTAACTTTGCCTTGAGACCATGCCAGGACAAAGGCCCATCTCAGACGCAGTGGGTTCAGCATCAGACCACCACACACACATGCAGGTAAGGCTGCTGCGCAGTTTACACAATCTGTGGAAGCAGCACGTCCAGAATTGGGTGCCTCTTGCCAGAACAATTCACTCTTAAAACCAGTCTTTCCTGACAGAAGTACTTTGACCACTTTGCACTGGATAGCTAGCATACACCTCTGACTTGGTAAGAGAGGGATGCTTAAGAAAGACCACATCTGGAAATGGCCAGTTGCTGCTAGAACAATTTTTCTGGCCAACTGCCTGTTCCCTGAGTTCACAACTTTCCTTTGGGAAACAGTCCTTTAAGATCAATACTCTTAAAACAGTATAGCACTCTAAAGTAAGGGCTTTGAGCTGATCAAAGTATTTCCCACTAGCTTTTAAAGCAATCATGACACTTCAGTACCTTGCACTCCAAATACCTTAAGCACAGTCTCCAAGAGCTATATAAACAGAAACCGTATCTCTATTTTACTTACATGAGAAGTAAGTACACTAACAGTAACCTTGCTGAAAAATAACAGCCTTAAGATGATCAGATGACCATTACAACTTTTCTAGGAAGTCTCTCTTAACAGCTCACTTCTTATAACTACTAGCTTTTCAGATTCCAGAATCAAGCCTCAGTTCCGTTCTCCACACAGTGCTTGCATATTGCCTGCCACTGTAACACTTTGATGCTGATTTCCACAAAATATGGGACAGTCTTCCTCACAGGAAACTGATGTCCACAGTTCTGTCAGCAATGTTCTGCCTACATGCTGTGCTGGCTGCTACACAACCAGAAACACCTAAACCTGTGATTAAGCCCCTGCACAAATAATCTGATTTTCTTTCTGCACTTGTGTGGTAGAAAGAAAAAATCTTTATCACTATAAATTCTGACAAGGTACATTTTGAAGGAGATTATGGTCCCTGTTGCAAAACATTTCTTTACAAAGTCTAATAGTAACCATTCTATGAACTGGCTTAGCATGATCAGAACTTGTAGTAAAATATTTCTGTTTAGCTACTGAAGATGTATAAGCGACTTTTACTGTAAAACCCCATGAATTTGTAGTTAACTCTGAATGATTCTTAATGTTAAATAAATGTATTTAAAAGTAATTATAAATCAAGTTCATTCTCCTATTTGCAGGTTTACTTTTCTTTTTCAGAGATGGCACAATTTACCTGAGGGCAGAAAAAACCCAAAATCATTCTTAGAATGGTGATAAGCTAATACACCTGGTTGAGGGGATTTTTTTTCCCTACACATTTCAAAAAACCCAGATTCAAATCTGGCAAACCTTAAGGATTCGGTAAAACTGCTTCTGCTATTTAGTTTCTTATCTGTCTGCAGATGTACAAAGCCACTGCCATCACATTCTGATAGTAAGAAAAAGCAGATACTGCAACACTGCATGAGTAACTTTGCTACATCGCTTGATTTGGCATGGGGGGGGTATAAGAGTAGAAGAGTAAGTCAGATCAGGATAAGAATTTCTGCTCAGCAAACATGGAAATGTTGGGAGCACGGAGCGAACGAAATCCTGGAGAAGTTATTACACAGAAATTCCTGTGTGAGATTACACAAGATTCCTGCACTCCATAGTTTATCTTAGCATTTCAGATCTTGGCTACAGTACTTATGTTAACCCCCAAATACAGACACGCAACACAGTGTTGTTGCATCCTAACTGGGAACTAGTGGTGCTCCTACCTCCACGCAGAACTTCATGTTACGGCAAAGCTGTCTATCAGCTATAAATAACCAGCCACAGCTCAGCACCTTTCAGGCATCACCAGCTCTGCAGAAATCCCGTAAATAGTTACTCCATCCTTTTCTCCCGTTAAAAATGTATTTTCGGTGACTAAATCTAAGCTGCTGCCAGCGCTTGCCCCCCGCTCCCCCCGGATCTCCGTCCTCTCCTCTGCCAGCCCCGGGCAATGTCCCTCGGAAGGAGCCGCTCTGACTCCCGTCTCTCTTCCAGCACAGAGGGATCAAACACAGTTCCCGGGCCAGGCGTGCCAGCTCCAGGGCCAGACGGGGCGCCGGGCGAAGCGGCGGGGGCTCGGCAGCGCTCGGAGCCCGGGAAGGAAACCGGCACCCCCGGCCGCTCCCCCTGCCTCTGCCTCTGCCTCCGCCTCCGCGGCCAGGCAGCGGAGCGGACCGTCCCCTGCTCGCAGCTCCCTTCGCTCAGGCGTACCCCGCGCCCTCCCCTCCGGCCGGAGCCCCCGGACAGCGCAGCCCCGCCGCCCTCACCGCGCCGTGCAGAGCAGTCGCCGCCGCGGCCGCTGTGATTGCGGAGGGCGCCGTGCGGAGCCAGGCGACCGCGGCGCGCGGGGGGCGGACCCGGGCCCCGGCCAATCGCGCCCGGGCGGGGGCAGGGCCGGACATCCGCCCAGCCGCACTACGAGCCCCAGCAAGCCCGGCGCACCTTGGCTCAGATGGCCGCGGGCCCTGCGCGCAAAGCTTGTTGGGAGTTGTAGTTCCGCGGCGGCGGGGTGAGTCGCGTGGTCCCGGGTGTCCCNCAAAATCATTCCTAGAATGGTGATAAGCTAACACACCTGGTTGAGGGGATTTTTTTTTCTCTACACATTTCAAAAAACCCAGATTCAAATCTGGCAAACCTTAAGGATTCAGTAAAACTGCTTCTGCTATTTAGTTTCTTATCTGTCTGCAGATGTACAAAGCCACTGCCATCACATTCTGATAGTAAGAAAAAGCAGATACTGCAACACTGCATGAGTAACTTTGCTACATCGCTTGATTTGGCATGGGGGGGGTATAAGAGTAGAAGAGTAAGTCAGATCAGGATAAGAATTTCTGCTCAGCAAACATGGAAATGTTGGGAGCACGGAGCGAACGAAATCCTGGAGAAGTTATTACACAGAAATTCCTGTGTGAGATTACACAAGATTCCTGCGCTCCATGGTTTATCTTAGCATTTCAGATCTTGGCTACAGTACTTATGTTAACCCCCAAATACAGACACGCAACACAGTGTTGTTGCATCCTAACTGGGAACTAGTGGTGCTCCTACCTCCACGCAGAACTTCATGTTACGGCAAAGCTGTCTATCAGCTATAAATAACCAGCCACAGCTCAGCACCTTTCAGGCATCACCAGCTCTGCAGAAATCCCGTAAATAGTTACTCCATCCTTTTCTCCCGTTAAAAATGTATTTTCGGTGACTAAATCTAAGCTGCTGCCAGCGCTTGCCCCCCGCTCCCCCCGGATCTCCGTCCTCTCCTCTGCCAGCCCCGGGCAATGTCCCTCGGAAGGAGCCGCTCTGACTCCCGTCTCTCTTCCAGCACAGAGGGATCAAACACAGTTCCCGGGCCAGGCGTGCCAGCTCCAGGGCCAGACGGGGCGCCGGGCGAAGCGGCGGGGGCTCGGCAGCGCTCGGAGCCCGGGAAGGAAACCGGCACCCCCGGCCGCTCCCCCTGCCTCTGCCTCTGCCTCCGCCTCCGCGGCCAGGCAGCGGAGCGGACCGTCCCCTGCTCGCAGCTCCCTTCGCTCAGGCGTACCCCGCGCCCTCCCCTCCGGCCGGAGCCCCCGGACAGCGCAGCCCCGCCGCCCTCACCGCGCCGTGCAGAGCAGTCGCCGCCGCGGCCGCTGTGATTGCGGAGGGCGCCGTGCGGAGCCAGGCGACCGCGGCGCGCGGGGGGCGGACCCGGGCCCCGGCCAATCGCGCCCGGGCGGGGGCAGGGCCGGACATCCGCCCAGCCGCACTACGAGCCCCAGCAAGCCCGGCGCACCTTG